>PVJH01005509.1:0-111384 GCA_004026705.1 Nesogale talazaci
CCCAGTGAGAAGGATAGCTTCACCGCTGCAACAATGAGCTCACTCATTGTGTTTGTGAGGTTGGTGCAGAACCGAGAAGAGTTTGTTCCCTTGTGTCAATCTAAGCCAAACCACCACAAAACAAAATAACCAAAAGGATTGCCATTGACCTGGTTTCCGACACATAGTAACCCTCTCGGACAGGCTAGAATTGCCCCTGAGGGTTTCCAGGACTGTAATTTTTTTTCAATGATTTTATTGGGGACTCTTCCAGCTCTTATAACATTCAATACATCATTTGTATCAAGCATATTTATACACATGTTGCCACATTAATTTCCAAATATTTTCTACTTGAGTCCTTGGTATAAGTTCCTCTTTCTCCCTCTTTTTTTAATAAATCATTTTATTTGGGGCTTATACAACTCTGACCATGATCTAGCCATACATCAATTGTATGCAGGCCACATTTGCACACTTGTTGCCATCACCACTCTCAAAACATCCTCCTTTCACGTAGGCCCCCAGTGCCAGTTCTCCGTATTTCCGTTCCCTCCCCCCACCCCTCTTGCATGAACCCCTAATAATTTACAAATTGTTATTACTTTAATCTTGATTATTTGCCTAAATAAATGGTTCTCAAATTCCTAGTGCCGTGGCATTTTAATACAGTTTCTCGTGTTGCTGTGATCCCCCGCCCATAAGATTTTTTTCATGGCTACTTCATAACTGTCATTTTGCTACTGCTATGACTCAGACAACCCCTGTAAAAGGGACATTTGACCCCCAAAGGGATCGCAACCCACAGGGAGAGAACCGCTGGCCTAAATAGTATCGAGATACTTAAGATTTTAATGTGCACAAGTAAAATATCCATGTATTTTAGTCGAAAATATTGCCTACACATGAATACTTTCCTTTACCCAACAGTATTTTAATCCTATGCCTTTGATTAAATCAATAATACTATAAATCGAATTACCATATGCGTCAGGTGATTGTTTATAATATTCTCCAGCAAAATGAAAGTATCTTTAAAATAGATCAGGGATATATGTAAACCATAGATCTATAAATGGAGTTTAAACTTACTCTTAATCTTAAGCATTGACTGATGAACAATTAGTTCTTTTGACCTGGTCCTACTCAATTTTTATACTTATGAAGAGATCATTGAGGATATAAATGCTATAGTGTTATGTAAAATCTGAGGGTGCCTATATATCTGGGGAGGAAAAGCATCTGGGGCCATAAAGACTTATCTTTAAGCAAAGTTATCTAAGTGAGATATTTAGGCTTTCAGGATCTGACAATGCTTGGAAACTGCTGAAGTTGGCCAAGTAGCTGTCTGGTAGATTTATACAGTGGCTGAGTTACTGGGTTGGGCATAGGAACAGTTGTGAGAAAGGCACAGGAGAGTACAGTGTTTTCTTCTGTTGTACACAGGGTCCTGATAGGTCAGGCCCAAGTGAATGATATCTAGCAAGTAAGGTGTCAGCTAAGTCCACACAGAGGAAGAATACCAACAAGCATTCTCAAAGAATTGCTGCTAGGTGCCAAAAGATTGGATCCTACCCATAGTGACCATATTCATAAGAGAACACTGCTACATCCTGCACAATCCTCACAATTATTCTTGTTCTTGATCCCCGTGTTGTCACCACTTGAGTCAATGCATCTTCTTGAGTGCCTTTGTCTCTTCCACTGCCCCTTTACAAATATTATATCCTTCTCCATGGACTGGTCTTTCCTGATAACATGTCTAAATTGTGTAAGCACTCTGGCTGTATTTTTTAATTATTAAATATATTATTGGGGGTCTTACATCTGATCACAATCCATACACTCAACCATTGTGTCAAACACATCTGTAAGTATGCTGTCATCATCGTTTTCAAAGCATTTTCTTTCTACTTGAGTCCTTGATATCAACTCCTCCTTTCCCTCTCCCTCCCCCCGCCCCATGACCCTTTGATAAATATTAGATCATTATTTTGATATTTTGCATCTTCTTCTCTCACCCTTTACCCTGTCACCACTTTTCTATTGTTCTTTCCCCTGGGAGGGGTTTGTATGTAGATCCATATGATGAATTCCCCCTTTATCCGCCCCTCCCCATCCCACCACCATACTCACAGCTTCCCCTTCTCCTTCTGGTATCTCTATTCTCCTTTTTGGCCCTGAGTGGCTTATCTATCCTGGATTATCTGTGATTGCAGACTCTTATCTGTAGTAGTGTGCATGTTCTGGCCTAATCTGATGTGCAAAGGTAGAATTGAGGTCATGATAGTGGAGGGAAGGCAGCTTTAAAAGAACTAGAAGAAAGTTGTGTGTTTCATTGATGCCATATTACCTTCTGACTGGCTCATCTCTTCTGTGAGAGGATGCCCAGTTGTCTACAGAGGGGCTTTGGGTCTCCACTCCATCATGCCCCCCACCTGCCGCTTCACATTGGATATGATTTTGTTCTGGGTTTTAGATGCCTGACTTCCTGTGCTTCATATACAACAGGTTTGTTTGTCTTTTTGGCAATCCATTGCAATTTCAATATTTTCACCTCAACACCACAATTCAAAAGCAGCAACTCTTCTTGGCTCTTCCTGTAAAAGATATCTAACTTTCATATGCATATGGGACCATTGAAAATACTGTGACATGGGTCAGATGGTCCTTTGTCATCAAAGTATCACTCTTGCTTTTCAGTAGTCTAAAAAGGTTTTATGCAGGCGATTTTCCTATTTCTTTTGATATCTTGATGGCTGCTGTCTGAACATGGATTGTTAATCCAAGCAAGACAAAATCCTTGACAACTTCAAACTTTTCTCCATGTTACTAGTGATCCAATTGTGAGGCTCCTTATTTGCATTGAGTTCTAATCCATGCTACAGATTTAGTAAAATATAGTTTACTTTCTGCAGCATGTACCTGAAGCCCTTCTGCCCTTCAGCAAGTGAAGCTGTATCATTTGTATATCCCAGGCTGTTAATAAGCCCTACACCAATCAAGATGCCGCACTATTCATACAATCCACTTTCTCTGGTTATTTGCTCAGCATACAAAGGAAATACAGAGAGAGAAAACATATTTCCTGATTTTGAATCATGCTATTTTCTCTTGCTCATTTTACACTGCTTCTTGATCCACATGCAAGTTAAACTTGAGCAAATTAAGTGTTCTGGGTTTCTCCTTTTTCTCAAAGTTAAACATAATTTGTTAAGATCTACATAGTCAAATGCTTTGTCATAGCCAGAAAAACACAAATGTATTTCTAATATTCTGTCTTCAGCCAAGATCAAATGTACTGCTTCTGTACTATACTATTGTTTGTGATCTTCAACAAATTTTACTTGCATGTGATATCAGTGGTATTATTCCATAATTTGAGCATTGTGTTGAGTCACCTTTCTTTGGGATGAGTAAAAATATGGGTTTCTTCCAGTCAGTTGGCCAAGTTGCTCTCATTCAAATTTCTTAGCATGAGTAAGTGCTTCCAATTGTTATTACATCAATTCTTAGAACCTGGTTTTTGACTTTTTCTTTTAATGCAACTTGAACTTATTTCTTTACCACAATTTGTTCTTACTCAGCTTCAACTTGAACTTACTTGAGAGTAATTGAGAGGTCATTCCACAGTCAGCCCCTGGCCTGGTTCTAGTGGCTGATATTGAGCTTCTCCAGTGTCTTGTCCCATAGTTGTAGTCTATTTTATTTATGTGTATTCCATCTGGAGAAATCCATGCACATAGTTGCAGTTTGAGTGGTTGGGGGAAAAAAAAGTATTTGCTATGAACAAGCCATGATTTGACACAATTCTATCATGCAATCTCTGGCTTCATTTGTAACATCAATACCATATTTTATGACTATTTTTTCTTACTCTTTGTGTACAATTTTTGTGTCTCAATCTTCAACAATTATCAATGCACCTTGATTGCATATTTGATCAATTTTAGACTGAAGATATTGATATAAATCTTGTTTCTTCATCACTAACTCTCGTGGTCTGTGCATGCATTTAAATAATAGTTGTAGATATTGGAATTCCTTGAAGGTAGATAGATACAATCCTATTACAAAGGCCTCTTATTTCAAGATAGACATGGAAAGACCCTTTATGACAATGAACACAAAGTCATTCCTCTTGAATGTGTCATTCCTGACATAGTAAGCCATATGATTTTCTTATTCAACATGGCAGATATCCATCCATTTCAGCTCACTAAAGTCTGGATTATCAATTTCATGTGTTTCATTTCATTTCTTGACAACTTCTATTTACCCTATATTCATATTTTGTACATTCCAAGTTTCCTTTAGTAGTAGATTTTTGCAGCTGGTTCTTCTTACTTTTTATTGTGCCCCATCAGCTAATGCAGATCCAGAAGACTCCATCCCCATCCTTTGAGAATGTTCCTCTTCCTCAGTCACATTTTGTGTTAGTAATATACTCTGTTTTTCCATTTGAGAGGATTAACGGTGAAAGGGTGGTGTCCATCACATTTCATTTTGAAAACCTCATTTGAAGGTGCTAAAGAGATAAATAGCTCACTGGAGGTAGGGCACAGGCTGACTCCCTGGGAGACATTGCAGCTGACTAGACACATGAAGCTATGCTGGTGCCCTGAGCTACAGGAGTCACATGGAGACCTTCACCTGGGCTCAGATGCACATAATGCCATAGGATTCAGAAGACTTCTCACCCACTGGCCTGTGATCTTCCTGCATTCAGCATCATTACATGTGTTCTCTGAATCTGAAAATGACTTTATAGATTGGTATTGGGCATAGGGGCTAATATTGAACTTTTGGACTTGATCTGGACAGGTCTAGGATGCTTTCTTAATATATAATTACTCTTTATATAAAACTCTTTCTTACATGAGTGTCAATGAATTTGTTTCTCTAGTCTACCCAGACTAGCACACATTGCAGATATCTTTCCACTTAAGAGGCCTATCCTCTGACACAATGTCCAAAAATGCTCTTCCATTCACTAGGTCTGTGGTATCTGATAATATTTCCATGCTCCGTCTAATGTTTTTCAAAGTAACTCCTCAGAAGTGAGCAGCCAATTTCTTCGTCCTAGAGCATTCTTTATGTGGAAGCTCTTTTGAAACCTTATCACTTTGGGGACCTGCTGGCATTTGAAATACCAGCTTCTAGCATCACGGCAACACATCAGCCATTACAATAGGATGAAGTGACAGACAAATGATGTTAGCAAAGAATTAGTAGCAATAAAGTTCAAGATCAGGGAGGGAGACTGTATCAGAACTTGTTTTGAGGACCTAATTTGCAGGAGGCTGACAGTGAAAGTCCAAAATTCCTTTCCAAGCCTTCATATGAATTAAGTCTCCATTGAATTCTCATTGACAAAGGATAGAAATACTCTTGCTTGAGGCAAAATACAACAGCATGTGGATTACTGAAAATATAGTTAGTGTAAAATTTCACATCTTACCATTTGTTTTTCCTTTCAATCCATTTGCAATTTGATTTTATTACATCCAGCTCTCCTTATTCTCTTTCAGTTGTTGGATTTTTTTCATTTTTATTTTTTTGCCCGAATTATTTTCTATATAAAACTTAGTATAAGGCTGAGCCCTGGTGGTGTAGTGGTTGTGCGCGGGACTGCGGCCCACTGGAATGAAGGTTCAATTCCAGCAGTGGGACTGGGCCTCCTACTCTCACCACCAGAGACCAGTGATGCCAAAAAAAAAAAAAAAACTTAGTATAAGAAAATCTATAGATATGACAATTCGATTAATAGTTTCTTAATCTAAACAGTTTATTATAAGGGAGGTTGGGCAGAAATTGATAATAAAGGATACAAGAATAAGATTGTTCTAAAATTGGGGACTGAAAATGCACAATTATATTTAATATAAAATTTAATATAGAATTCTTTGATATGTGAATTAAATGTCAAAAAAACTGTTAAAAACAACACAATATTTTATTGGTTCTAAGAAGCACTGTCATCAAAACGTACCAACATATGTTTACTCATATCCTCAGTTTAGGGGGTTTAGATGTTTCAGAAATGTTATAAATTTTAAAACTATAATAATATCAGTATATATTGCAATATTTTTGAATACTTTTATGGTAGATCTTTCAAAGTGGAATTACTAGAGCAAACAATATAAATATTTCATTTATCTTGATGTAAAATTTCATAGTTTCCAAAAGGAATATATTTCTACAGTAAGGTATGAGAAATTCCTTCCTTTAAGCATCATTTATTATTTTATTCCATTTAAATATCACCTAGAGTTTTTCATGTTGGTCGACTTTGACATATGAATACGATAAGTTATTTTGAGATTTTTAGTCACATCATGTGAGATGACATAAATAATTAGTGATTTTATTTAAATCACTGACAGCGTCTATCCATGGTTATCAAAATTAAAAATCAGAAGTCCTCATTTCCAAAATGAAAGGACTTTAAAGGGTATACTTCTTCTTAGCAGTTAAAATTTTTTAAACTTTTCTTACCAAGTGATTGTCTGTGAAATCTTCTACTAAAGACATATAGCTGGTGAAAAAGTGAAGATATGAAGCATTAAATTCAACTTTGCTCTTGATTTTCTTATTCACAATTTTTCTTTTTTTATTACAATTCAGACTATATAATGTGGATCTTCCTTATAATTCATAGTATTTCTGTATATCTTGTGATTCTTCAATAAAACCTAGAAGAAACAAATTCTTTTAGTTGTGCTTTTATTTTTCAGCACAAAAGAACTCTGAAAGATCTCAAACTCCAAGTTTAATCCCTTTGACTAATCACTAGCCTATATTTCTTACTATAATTACAATACTCAGGAGATTCAGTGACAGTACCCAAAATATTTTTGTCAGAATATATCAGAGCCAACATTTCTTTCCACTGAGAAAATAATGAACCATGTGCCTATTTTCTGTACACATGAAAATTTTAATTTATTTTAGAAGTTCATAATTATTGTCAGACTTCATAGAATTGTAGATTAATCCAGGTCTCTGGATTGTAAACTTTTACCACTGAAGATACTTAGCCATGGAAGCTACAAATGCTATAATTTCCCTGACTTGACTCAGCAAAGGTGTATTTCTTGTCCCCCTGGAATTCCACGTCAGACTAACTACTTTTCTTGGTATTATCAGTCTGCCATCTGAGCATGCATTTCCAAAATCACAGGGAAATATAAACGGTGGGGAAGGTATACCTGTCTCAGCTCTATATGTACTGCAATTAAACACAGCATGCATTCTTCATCTTATTTAATGATCAAATTGTATAAAAGACATAGAGAAGGAGACATAGAGAAGGTAAGTGAAAATTTATTTAACACTTGTTTTTCTACCACATATCTTAGATACAGTGTATGTCATTTAGAATTGTATAATAAAAGGTAGTTTGCTGAAAGGAAGCAAATGCAAAGGTGAACATGAAAGCCTTAGAACCTGGGTTTAGCTAAAGGACAACAAACATGGGGAGAAATAGTTGGAAATGAAATTAAATATGCAAAGCAGTCTTCAAAACCACACAGAGGAACTTAGAATTGAAATTAGATGACATTCAAACTTATTGCATAAAAAGCTGAACACCATTGTCAAGAATTATACTTTAAGAAGGTGTAAATAACTAAGACACAAAATGAAAGTGGTGCTACAGAGTCTTAAAGGCTTGCTTCCAAACACACAATCATCTAAATGAGATATTCACCTGGACGAAGCACACCAACATCAGTGATAGAAGGATTGCAAATCACATAATTTGTAGCCAAAAGAGGGATTGATATCAGAGCCTAAAATGTGAGATTCTGGTTTGCAGAAGGTTATGGATGACAGTGGAGGTCCACAATGCATTTGTGAGGGCTACACAGTAAAGCAATTCTCCAGCGATTTTCCTCTATCCAGAATAAAGGGATGGGAAGAAGCTGGTTACAAAGCAGAAAAATATTTGGAGAGAGAATCATAAGAGATCAAAATGATAAATTTGACTTGAATGGTTAGAACCTTGTCAGCTGATCCTACCTGTGACACACACTGGACCTCATCTGGCTTTTGATTTTCATATTGGGATTTATCTAAGATGTATTTTGTCATGAGGGGTAACCAATTTTTTTTTGTTTTATGTTTTACCCTATTTTAATATATAAAAGCCAGGATTGATGTACCTATAGAGACAGGAAATTTCAGGGTGGGGTGGGATGGTGTACATTATAGTAGAATGATGGAGGAAAAAGGAAATGATACCAAATAATTTTAAAGAAGAAAATTTTTGAAAGTGATTGTGGTAGCTATTATGCAAAACTGCCTGATGTAATCAAACTATGGAACGATGAAATCTGTATTAACTCCCAATAAAATGGTTTCGAAAAAGGAAGGACAGAAGAAAGGAAAATGAAATAGAATTGAGACTCCATCAAGGACTTAAAGGTCCACACAGTACAAAAGAAACAGTATCTTTAAAATGGTGTGTATATCCATATGCAGGAAAATGAACACCAAGCACAAAAAGTAACTCAAAAAGGATGAGATACTTAAATATTAAAATTATGCATTTCCAGTAATAAAGCAATTCCTGGCTTAAAACTCCCTGCAATCCAGAGGATGCCAACTTATAGGACTGGGTAAACTGCCCGTGATTTTTTTTTTACTGTACAGGTTTTAAGTGCACTTGTTTCATAGAGAAGAAAACCCAGACTTTCTCCTGAGGAGTAGCTGGCTTGTGGTCTTGAACTGCAGACCTTGTGGTTATCTGCCCAACTAGTAACCACTACTGCTACCAGGACTTAAAAAAGGGGACTTTCTTTTCAAACTAAATAGCCAATCAAAGAAAACTCAAAAAGCGCAGTGCTATAGAGTCAATGATGACTCTGGATAGGATGTCTTTGAATAAAACAGAACTTCCACGTGGGTTTCTGAGACTACAACACTTTACACTTCTAAAGCTCTTTTTCATTCTTCTCTAGGGAAACTAGCAGCCGGTGGTTTCAAACTACTAACTTTACAAGAATGCTCTATGCATAACCACTAGCCACCAGGGCTCCTCAAAAAAAAAAAAAGATAGAGGCACATAAATAACAGAAGATAAATTAGATAACTAGGACCTCCTAAAAATTAAATACACATGCTTACTCAAATATGCAAAGACCTAAACAGAAAACCTACAGACTCAGGAAAATCTCTGGCAACTCTGTCTAATAAGGGTTTAATCTCTAAAACGTATAGAAAACTTCAATGACTCTGGAATACTTACAAAAATTCAATACAAGATTAGGCAAATTATATGAATACCTTCTGAAAAAGTATAGTCCGATGGCTAACAAATACATCAAAGATGCTATTTAGTAATCATTAGTCATTAGAAAGATGCAAACCCAAACTACAAAGCAACACTGGTTTATCCTTGCAAGGGTAACAACTATCAAAAATAGAAAGCAGCAATTTGGGGCAAAGTTTTGGGTTGCGGGGCAGTGTGTATCATACATTGCTGGTGGGATTGTAAAAGGGAAAAACGAATGAGAAAAACACATGGTTATTTTTCAAAAAGTGAGAAATAGGAATACCTTATAATCTAGCAACCACACTCCAAGATATATATCCCACAGAGCAGTGGCAGGAAGAGATACATCTATGTTCATTGTTGCATGATTTGCAAGAGCAAATTGAAAGAAACAAGCTAGTGTCTGTCAATGGATGACGGGACGAGCAAGCTGGGGGACATACAGTGGATTATTGCACAACTCTGAAAAATGATGAAGAGTCTACAAAGCATCCAGTCCATGGGTCAACCTCAAAGAAACTGTTTTATGAATCTATAGGACATTAATAGGGAGATGAATAAACCACAAAAAGAGAACTACCAACTGAAGGTTTAAGATGTTGAATACAAACTTGATTGTCTGAAATGTAAACCCCCACCTGATTCACAATAGAGAGTTCCACTACAAAAATCAGTAGCAGGTTTACTTACAGTAGGCAAAGGTATTTGAATGGAAAATATATACAGATGGATAGAAGAAAACTTAGATTCCTTCAAAAGCCAAACCTTTTGAAGTAACAAAGAGCCACGCTGGTGCTGTGTGGTAGATGTGGACTGCTGACACCAAGGTGGGCAGTGACCACACACTAGCAGCTCTGTGGGAGAAAGATAGGGGTTCAGTTTCCCTGAAGAGTGATAGTCTTGGTAGACCTAGGTAGAATTGCAATGAGGTTTAGCCAATCAAACTGCAGTGAGTTTGGGCTGTGATTGAATTGCAAGAGTTTAGATTACACCTCTGAGGTATCCTTTGACCATGGAATAGAAGCATTCTTGCCAGGTCATCCTTCAGTCTAATAATACAATGACTTACAAAATAAGCACTATCAACTGTGAGTCATATGCTCCCTCAAAAAACAAGACAAAATAAGCTCTATGATACGATGCAATCAACATTTACCCCCAAATAAAGGTAAGACAGTGAGCCGGGAAGGGAATCGATGATGGTATGTGAAGGAAGGAAATCTAACTGACTAGAAAAGGCACAAACACAACAGAATCAATGGCAATACTGAGGCATTACAAAAATTATAGACAAAGAATGGAATTATTTGTATAAAAGTTTTAAGATGAATAGAATTTGCTGGGTAAACATTCACCTAAACAATACAATATCAACTTTTTTTAAAAAGGGAAATATATTCTACCTATTTTTAAAGAGAACTCAACCAGCATACTTAATAAAATACGATAGCAATATTAGACATCGAATTTAATGGATCCATCTGCTTAATGGACCTAGTGAATTTAAGGAAACAGAAGAAAGTGATGCTGGGCTATACAGCGCTTGAAACAGCAGCTGGGCAGTAATTACGCACCTATGAACAATGAATTTGGTTCTTAATTGTCTCAGTTAAAATTCAGAGGAAAATAGATCCGGTTAAATAATTTTTAGTGTGTGTGTGTGTGTGTGTGTGTGTGTGTGTGTCAAAATAACCTTCAACCAGTTGTGTTACCATTCAAGTCGAGTTGGAGACAGATTTGACTGAAATGCCTGGTAGGTCAGAGGTATGTGTAGGGAAAGTCCAAGAGAGACCCATGCTCCTGAGAGGACTCCTGGACCATTACAAGAACACTCAAGACAGCAATGTAAGACAGCCATGGTGATGAACAATCACAGCAGAAAGCAGGCATCATTGGAAGCCCTGCAATTCTCTGAGGAGTATTGTTTCCAGGGAAAGAGGAGGGCATTCTAGGTTTCCCAAAGAAAAGAACATGTCTCTGAAAGTGAAAGCAGGACCTGTTCCCTGAGTGCAGTTGGAGTGCTTTCTTTCAACTCATCCCTTGAATTTCTGCCAAAGGGCCTGGCATGAATCCTGCTCGAATTTCACCCATGCTAACATTGACGGTCGAGACTGGATAAGGAGATGACTTAGATGAATAATTTAATTTACCATGACTAATGGCATTGCTTTGGGGACCACGACACTTCATTCAGAAAATCTCATATTCTGAAGGCTGTTGGGAAACCTGGACGATCATTCACAGCCCCTTCTCTTCAAATAATGGCACCGGTAAATCATTGCAATGCCTGCAATGCTAACATCCTTGCAGCTGTAAATGGCAGAATCTTGGATAGATGGCCTTAGACCCTTTCAAGTGCATTTAATCTACATAGGACTATTCTTATAGAAAAATGTAAATAAAGCTGTTCATTGAATAATACAGGAGCAAGGAAGTTTAAATACAGAAGTGTTAATAGTGGATGAACAACACTAGCAATTCTCATCTAAGATTTTATAACAAATTAAATGAACGTTAAAGATCCGTAAGATAATAGTGTTATGGCAATATTTCTTGAAGTTCATTACCTCCCTTTTCAACTACCTAAATCATTTTTGTATTTGTGACTGTATGTGAACAAAATAATAATAATATACAATTTTTATAAAACATGGTGTTAAGAAATGTATGTGACTTTTCAACAGGAGTTATAATAACTGACTTAATCTTGTTCTGTACTACTTCCATATAATAGGGAGAAAATCAAAATTTAAGATTCATTCTACCAAGAAAATATGAACAATTAAAAACTTAAAATTAATTATCATCACCACAACCCATCATCCTCTCAGTTACTTCTACTACTTTTCACTAATTCTCAATAATAATTAAGTCAATGTTATTCATTCACAGATATTGACTCCCCATCATAATATAGATAAGATGATTTTGTGCCACTTTTGACAGTCCTTGGAGACCCTGGATTCTAGGTTATGGATCACTGAGTAAATGAATACACTATGGCAAGTGTAACATTCATTTCAACAACAAAAAAATAAGTAGCTTTCATCTAAATTTCTTGACACAGACTTGTTTGTGATTCTGGCACTACATCAGCTTGTTAAAATACTTCATAGGTATTCAATCAATTCTCAGAGCCTTGTTTTTTTGCTTTTATCTTCAGTGCATTTTGAATTTCTTACTTCAGTACCATAAAATTCAAAGTAACCAATACCAGTTCATTTTCTCCCTAGGACTAATGCCTAGGACACTAAGCCTAGGACAAAGCTCTTTATGTGTTCTTTTTCATTTTTGACAACGTCCCCTTTTCTTAATTCTTTCTCTAGTCCATGCTTCCTTCATTACTAGATGCCTGAAGCCTCACTCCATCCACATCATTAAGATCCACTCTATTTTGAGGGGACAGCTTTCTTTTCCTCAGTCCTACTTTCAGTGCCTTCTCACTGAGGACTTCATCTTCTCCTATAATATCTGACTATTACTCACTGTGATTCATAAGGGTTTCAATGGATCATCCCTCAGAATGGACAAGCTAGTCATTTTTCCAGACTCTTCTTGTTGTGAAAGCTCTGCTGAGACTTTTTCACCAGCGATGGCCCTGGTGAAATTCTGGTGGCATATCTTCCTGCATCAGAACAACTTGCAAATTGCCACAGTAGGACAAACTAATGACGCTCTGCCTCCCATAGACACTGCTGAAAGGATATCAGTAAAGAGTTTTTATAACCATGAATATCTTAGGAGACACCTATCTGAAGAATATGAAATCATGATCCTGACAGCCATGTTTCCTCTCAATAAAGCATTAATTTCTAATGTTCTCTTAGGATCCCTGGTGGTGTAGTGGATTGCTAACCACATGTTCAGCAGTTCAAAACCACCAGCTGTTTCAAAAAAGAATGAAGACGTTTTCAAATTCTCTAGCTATTTAAAGTCTCAGAAACCATGAGAACATGAATTTCTCCTACAGATTCACTGTGAGTTGAAATCAACTTGATGGCAGCAAGTTTGAATACTTCCATAAGAATTTCCAAACTAGAGACTAACTCTGAAATTCTGCCACAGTAAATTTAGAATAACCTAAATTGCACAGTAAGTGTTGTTTTACTCCCTTCCCCCCTTTGTTAGCTTGTTTGTAAAAAAACGACACTAGAACAGAGCACTTAGATAAATGCACGATACATAATTTTGCAAACATTACTGAGAGGGTCAATGCACATTGCCAAACTGACCTTGAGGGATGAAAATGAGGCACGTTGACAATTAAATTAATAGCCACCTAGACATTTTGAGCCCTCTATTGTCCTGTTCATAACTTTTGACAGTTCCTTTGTAAACATCATGATCTGTAATTTTCTAAAATATAAGGCCATTTTCATTATCCAAAGTTCATGCCCACAAAATGGCTACTCAAATTCTTTTGAATAAACAAATAGCTCATTCAAAAAGAAGATTTCAAGAAAAGTTCAAGGTGGATGGCTGGGCTTACATTTCCTAATTTCATATATGAAGGACCTAAAGCCATGACTACATTTAATTTTTTTTAATCTCACTAACCAACAAAGATTTTATAGGGTCTCCAAATTACTGATAGCCAAAATAGTACCAACTTGGTAGAAGAAAAAACAAATCAGAAGATGTTATATTGATGTAGAACAATGTAAGTTTATATTTATCTCCAGAACATCCTATTTCCCAACATCCCTCGTGTATCTCAGCATTGATGGACTGCTGGAATGAATCATCCATTCTAATCTGACCCAATGACAGTCACACTGGCACTAAACTTCTCAACCACTGACTCAACGAGTTCTTTTCCAGGGAGAAGAAGTTTTCCAGCCTTCATTAAAACAACAACCCCTCTCTCCAATCAGATATAAACTCACTTGTAAAATACATTATTCCATTCGTATTTTTAATCTGTGTGTTATAAGCATGTACATGGATGCACATTTGCAACAAATATGCCTAATATACTGTGGTATACCTAATGTGTGTATTCAAATAAGTGTAGTACTGGTCCTAGTTGAATTCTTCAGTCTTTGATAAATAGAGACATTACACTATACACTGTATGTATAGTCATTATATGCATGAGATAAAAGCAGATCTCATAGATAATGGAGAATTATGACCTCAGTTTCTGCAATAAATATAACAGGAATACTTTTTCACACCTATGTTGTTTCCCAAGAAACCCATATTTCCTTTTCTTTTCTTGGGGGGGGGGGCGGGCATCACTGCCCTGGTGGTGGGAGTAGGAGGCCCAGTCTTGCTCCTGGAGAGCTGCAGCTGGATTTCAATCTCCAACCCAGTGGGCCACAGTCCCGTGCACAACCACTATACCACCAGCTCAGCTGAAACCCATATTTCTATTGCCTGGAGGTTCATAAATTTTATTTCAAGTTTGTAGACCATAGAGTTGGTACAACGTGTGTGTGGTGTGTGTGTGCTTGTGTGTAATAACAAGTATTAAAATCCAAAAGAAATATGCGTGTAAAGCAAAGTATTACTACCAAGGTTCCAGTTCATACATGTCTGATTTTATTGGAAAATAAGGGTAAACATGCCTCTGTGATCTGTGAAGGCTTATGTTAGGGTGCTTTCAAATATATATATTTTTAATCCAGTCCAAAACATTCTCCTAATGAATATGCTGTAGCTGTGAAAATTCAACTGAGAAGGTTGTGGAGACTATATTGTGCAGCTCCAAAGAGGTAAACCGGGATAGATTTTCCAACATAACATGGATGCTTATGGGGAAGAGTTTTTAAAGGTTGGAAACTAAATTGAAGGTGATAAAAAGGCCAGGAAATTTGGGCCCAGGTTTCTTTCTCTCTCTCTCTCTCTCTCTCTCTGTCACAGTAATGAGTCTGCTCCTTATTTGAGGTGTTTCAAGACCTGTCCATTGAGATTCTGATCTCAACCACCTTACCGCCCAAATCTTGCTTCTTCAGAATTCTTTTGATTCAAAAATTCAAGTGTTTCAAAGGAACACAATGTGAAGCTTTTGGGGATGCCAAAACTGCCATTTTGAGGTTATATAAATCAAATAGCACTGAATCTCTGGGGAAGAGTCAATTTAACAGAATCACCACCTTCACAAGTATCTAAAGTTATATGGAGCTCCACATTTTGATATATATATTTGTTGTTGTTGCTTAATGAAAGTTCCTCTGGTTTTGTGGCAATAGGTTTTGACTTATTTCTTAATGAAACCAGTAAATATTTTTCCTTAAGATAACCCAAATATATTTACATATTAATCAAATAGATACTTTCTAAATAATCTTATTCTCCCTGCCAAGTCTTATTTCCATAATGTGCTCGATAAAAACTGGCATTTGGATGCAGATTGTAGATCATGCAGAAGATAACACATGAGCTTATCAGTTATTTTACAATTGGAGGATAGATGTGTTAGGAAAGCTGTACAACATGAACTAACCTGACTTTTGTTAATAATAACTGACTGTATCCCTTTTCTACTAGCTACCTGTTTGTAATACTCCTTAAGGCACAATGTAACTAATGACTTCCGTAACATTAAAACAATGGGCATTGTTTAAAAGGCTCAGGCATTTTCTTTTCCACAAACTTAGAAATGACTTGTTTTAAATTTAGTGCTTTAACCTCTAATGTATTTTGCTTATAATCTCTTCATGAATCCTGTTTGTACCAAAATGTACTTCTTGTGCCATCTACAGGACATTTCTAGAAAATAATTCAATGAAGGAAACTAGAATTTTGATCTTTTCATTTTTGTTATTAAAATCAGTCATAGTTCCTTAAATATTCAGGTTATTTTCAATTATGAGATGTATTTGGTTACATTGTGTTCAAGTGATTTACAGAGCCCAAAGCACATACCTATTCTCTCCATGGGTACTTGCCCCCTTCCTATGAGCTAGATGGGAATAAGAGCTGCAGCTTTTAAAGAGGAGAAAATTCAGGCTGAAAAACAAAGCATAGTGAGTACTTTTCCAAAAGTTATTAATTTATTGAACCTTGTAGCCATGAGTCAAGGATACATATTATATTACAATTACACTTGTTTTTCAACTACAGGCTTGATTGATATTTTCTTTAAAGTTCATAACAAAAATTATGTCTAATTCCTAAATGTTTGGTATCCTTCTTTGATTATTTGTTAAAATGACTCTACTGACTGCTGCAATAATTCCTGGATATGACGATCATGTACCAGAGAACTAGACATTTTTAGGAGCTTTAAATCTCTCATCATTTCGGATATCTATGTGGTTAATAAAACTCCATTGAAACAAGGACCTGTGTCATTAAAACGTTCAGTAGAATTATACAAATCAGTTGGTAAGTGTACAATGTTAGAACCAGAATATGTGAATATAAGCTTGATGTTCATATAGTTCTATGCTAACCTAAACAGAAAACAAAAGATGATTTAGTAATGTATGACATAACCATATGTCCTACTTTGCCTGGGACTGAAGTACTTAATTACTAGTGAAGCACCTTTTCACATCAAAAGCACACCTGTATGGGCATTTAAATGAACACCAGATTGGTGAATAGTGTTAAAGGGTACCTCCCATCCAATGGCACTAACTACACACTGAATATGGAAATAAAATCTGTAAAAGGATCACAGTGAAAACATAATCTTACTAGAAATTTACTCATCTTTCATGCATCCTAGAACATACACTAAATTTATAATTAGAAGAAAGAGGTTTCAATACTAGTCTATTCTTTTGCCTTGTTGGTTTATTTTTACACTGTCCTGAAATTTCATTTGTTCCTATTAGCACCATCAGAATGCCCAATATAAAACATGAACATCAGTTTACTTGTTTCCACTTGCTAATCTGAAATAAACAGCTTCCATTTTTTCACACCACATCAAAGATTTTTCTTGTAGGTCTAGCTGAGTTCTCTCTTTCTCCCACACCCTACATCCTTTGCGACAGAATCAAAGACTCTTTTAAATTTGCATTCTCTGACAGGAACAGAGTATCCCATAACCATGGTAAGAATAGATTTAATTGTGCTTCCTGACTGTTCTGTAGTGAATTTTCACAACTTTTTTAACCCATTGAAGGATTACTCTGTTGTAAACAGCTTCACAAGTTTTCACCATGTATGGTCAAAAATACATTGCACTTTTCAGTACAAATGAGCCAGCAAGCACAGGTAAAGTTGCAAGCTACCTTGCTTGCTGGGTAATCCATCCTTGAGAGTGAGAAAAATAATTCACCTGTCCAGAATTTGTGTAAGGACTGAATAAGGCAACCTTGTGGAATCACATATGTTGGCACTTAGTAGTCATTTATTGATAAATAGCATTCATTGTAAATCTGTTATGTTTCCTAGGCTTACAGAGATGTCCTGCATATGAATGATATAAAATGAGCAGTCTTATTAAGTCGATTTTGAGTAACAGAGAATGTACTCTTTTTGTAAGATGAAAGTTTCTTTAACCTAATCAGGCAAAACTATTTTCTCACTATCAATAATTCTCACTAATATATCAACAGAATGTGACTTTTCTGGATGAGAAAGAAGAGTTGAAACCCCTTGTGGTTAACTGACTTCAAGGATTTCTGATTTGTGAAATTTCTCCAGAGGGACTGTGCCTCCATCGAGTGGCGGTCCCTAAACTGATGACTCCCAAGCTCCAACTAAAAGCCCAGTGTGACTTTGCCTGTGTCATTTTCTGATACAGCAGAGTTGAGCAATTAAACGTACAATTAAAGTGCAACTAAATCTCATTCTAGGCAACCTCAGTGTGCAACAAGAGAAGAATGCTGCCCAGGCATGCACACTCTTCTTGCTCTTTGCTCAGAGTCCATCCTCGGGCTCTTGGCTGAACCCATCTCATTGACAGCTTGTCGCTGGCCCCCTACTTGACCAACCATCATCATGTCCCTTTCTGGTGACTGGTTTTTTCTTCTGATGGTTCCAAAATAAGTAAGATAAGGTCTCCCCATTCTCTGTCCAAGAAGCATGGTGTGCATAAAGTATAAATTTACACATATGCAAATGTAAATATAATTTATATACAAATTCCTATCATGAGAAGTAACACTGGTAACACCATGGATTAAGCATTGGGTTGCTAATTTCAAGGTTGAAGGTTCAAACCACCAGTCACTCTGTAGACAAAGATGAGCTGTCTGCTCTCAAAAAGATATACTCAGAAATACTATTTAGGGCTCTATGAGTCCAAACTGACCCAACGTCAGTGGATTTTGGGGTTTGGTATGCAATGATATTGCAATACATAAATACACTAAGTAACCTCATAAATCGACCAAAATCTGATGAGATTTTCAAAACTTCAAGTCCATTTTTTAAGTTTTCAAATAATAATCCTTACCATCGACAAGAACATTTTTTCAGTCACTCCTAAGTAAACCAAAATAAACCCTTCCATATACACCAAGCAGAGAGGGCGTTGAGGCGGTTGTAACCCCAGCATGCCGGCCACGCAGACTAGCATGGACAGATCATCCATCTGTCCAGAAGCCAACTTTCTACTCTTTCCCCCTGCGTAGCAGCTGATGAGCGGTACGGGCTCATCATTTGGTTGGCAGCCAAGCACTAAACCACGGTGCCACCAAGGCTCTCGCCCTGAATTCACATGGACCATCACAGAGAATCACAACGAAATCAGCTGTTTCAATAAATCACTGCTTAAATGTACCACACCGCGGAAACCGACTCGCTAGTCTATTCCAGTCCATTCTGTTCGAAAAGATTCTTCTCTGTTTCATCTCTTTCTTCATTTAGAGCAAACAAAGACGCAAGGTTGGTTTAATCAACTACGTTGATTTCTAATTCCCTGTCCCCCGGTTAAAATGCATGATGACACAGTGATGCCCCCCTCCCCCCCCCCAAAAAATACAAGATGACAGAGTCTGACAGCCGCCTCTTCTCGGGTGGAAGGCGAGCAGCTGGACAGTTCTCCGAAAGGGGACAGATGTCTGGTGCCCCTGTGGGCAAGTGTCAGGCTCCAGAGCAGAGCTGCTCTGGGAGATTGCTGTACAGAGACGGATTCAATTAGCATTCACGTTCTAAAACTGGTAAGGGAGGAAACCGTGCAGCCCACACAAGGAGGCAACCCTTGGAAGAAAAGCAATCAGGAAACAATTCTTTCCAGGAAAAATCGTTTCTTGTCATACGCCACAAATAAAGCGGGGTATGCTACAGGGGTATTCAACAGAATTGTATGCATTTATTTATATTGATCCTGTTTCCTAAGAGATTTGAGGGAGTCTAAGGGAAATGATGGAATCTCGAGGGGAGATAGACTTGCTTCTTTGCTTATGTGTTTACTGGCTGCCTTGTTTCAAGTTATCTCGGGGATTAAGTGCACAAGAAAGCAAACACTTGGTATCATATACGAGGTGATTGAACGGTGGGATTCTAAAATGCACAAGAACAATAAATTGCTGATTCCAAATCTTTCTATTCAGGCAGACTGGTTTTCCTGTGGTTGTTTGTTTTTATGAGAGCCCCTTGCAGTCAGCCAAGATATTTACCATCTGAATAAAAATAAATTTAAGGTGATCTCTTTTCTTGTTCTGAGCAAAGAGAAGAAAAGCTCTGTTTGATGGGTAAGCATGTGTCACTTTACTCTTAGAGCCAGATTTCAATTTAAAATAGCAATGGGTGAAAATATTCATGGACTCGTTGATTTGAAATACATATTGAGCTGGTGCTCTATGCCGGGCACTGTTTAAAATACTTTGAATATGTAAGGTAACACATAACAACAAAATCACCCGCCTTTGTGGGTTTTGAAGATTAGAGAGGGAATCCTCAATAGGCAGGACATATGATAGTAAAAAAGAAAAAAAAAGCAAAACAGCAAAGCAATGGCCTTGAAGACTGTTCTGACTGATGCCAGCCCCAAGTATGTCCAAGCAGAACTGTGCACCAGAGGACTCCTAGGATGGGACCTTCTGGAAGGAGACAGGCAGGTCTTTCTTCTGGGTACTTCAGGCTAAATCTGAACCAAGTAATAGTTTGAACCATGCAGGCAAGAAAATTATATGATATATGTAAAGACTATCAAGGAAACAAAGGCATAAACCAGGGAAATGGGGATCAGCAAAAAGAGAATTGAGGAGAGTGCAGGTTCCATCTGAGAAGCGATCCAGAGAGAGACCTGTGATTTAGAGGAGATGCAGGGAAAAGGGATTTCTAAAGAGTCTTGCAGATCCTTCTGAAGTGACCAATTTCCCTGGAAAGTGATGTATTTAAGGGTGAGTGAGCACACTTTCTTCAAAAGTCAAATGTGCGTGCTTTCAAACACTGACAAGTGTTACTTTAATACAGCAAGTAAAATGTTTTCGTTAAAAAGAAATATGAGCGTGCTTTTCAAATGCCATTTTGAGAAGGAACAGTGATACCATTTTTGGTAACCTATGGCATCAAAGTATTATGATATAGAATTACAGTTTCTAAAAATATTATAATATCCTCTGAAAGAAGTGGTAATCTGCTCCTATAAAGAGTCACAGCCATTGCAACCATATCAGGCAGTTCTACTCCAATATATAGCCTATTTATTCTATGAGTCCAAGTGCACCAACCACAGTAGGTTTTGATTTGAGCATAATATCATTAGTGCATTATTAGCTCTGGTACCGCAGTGACAATATCTAAGCACAAGAAAATGGTATAAATGTAGATATGGTATGGCTACTTTCATTATTGGTTCTCAGGAGGTTATCTGTCCTGGATTCCCTGTGTTTCCAGCTCTTATCTGTACCCATGTACATGCTCTGGTCTAGTAGGATTTGTAAGGTAGAATTGGGATCATGATAGTGGGGGGGGGGATCATTAAAGAACTGGAAGAAAGTTGTGTTTCTTTGGTGCTATACTGTACCATGACTGCCTCATCTCTTCCTTGTGACTCTTCTGTAAGGGGATGCCAATTGTCTACAGAAGGGCTTTGGGTCTCCACTCTGCACTCCCCTCATTCAGATGGATATAATGTTTTGTTCTGGGTCTTTGATGCCTGCTACCTGATCCCATGGAAACCTAATGATCACACAGGCATGTAGGGGCATTAACTTTTATTTTGACTGTTAACATCTATTAATTCAACGTATACTTTGATGCAAGGTCAGCAGACTCTAGGCCATTAACTAAATCCTGATCACTGTCTGTGTAAATAAAGTTTTATTTATTTATATTTTGGCAAAGAGAAAAATAATTTATTAGGCTGATGACTTAAGAAGACAGAGGGATTGCTTAAATAAAATAGGGGAACTTTATACATATGAGAAAGGAGAGCGGTTTAGGGACAAATAATCTTGTAACTAAATTACAGTCTTAGAAAAAAATTTTTCCACACCTTTGCTTGCTGAAAGTGAGAAAGACGTGAATCACTTACTGATGGATATCAAGGATCACAACCTTCCTTGTGTATTGCAACTCAATGTAAAAAAATCAAAACAAAACGAAATTCTCAACTGGACCAATGGGTAAAGGGATGATAAACAAGAAAAATTGATGTTGTCAAGGATTTCACCTTGCTTGAATCCACAATCAATGCTCACAGAAAGAGCAATCAAGAGATTAAACAGCAAATTTCATTAAGTAAATCTGCTGTGCAAGAATTCTAAAGTGTTGGAAAGAAAGGAGTCACTTTGAAGACTAAGTTGAACCTATTTTAAGCCACGGTATTTTCAATTGTCTCAAACGAGTGTGAATGTTAGATACTGAATAAGGAATACCGAAGACAATAAATGTCTTTGAATTATGGTGCTAAAGAAGAATATTGAATGCACCATATGCTGCCAAGAGAACAGAGAGCAAACAGATTTGTCTTAGAAGAAGTAAAGTCAGAATGCTTTTTTTAGCAAGGAAGGCAAGACTTCATGACATGTACTTTGGACATATTTTAAGGAGAGACTGCTTCCTGGAAAAGGATATTATGCTTGTTAAAATAGAAGAACAGGATAAAAAAGGGAAGATTCTTGATGTGATAGTTACATAATTTCATGTCAACTTGATAAATAGGTCCAGGAGTGGTGTCTAGCCTGTCAGTCAGGTCACAGCCTTATGCAACCTCCTTTTGGATATGGCCTTCTCATGAGGATCCTGGAAACTTCCTATCTTTCTCCCTGTAGGTGGGCCACACTCTATTTCTCTGCTTCACCTTCTGATTGCAAAGCCACACTCAGAGAGCTGGAGGAACATCACGCCAGCACTGAGAGACTTCCACTACCCCTGGATTGACAAGACTTTTCACGCCCTGGCCTGTGATCTTTCTGCCTTCTGCATCATTGCCTGTGCTGCATGAGTCTGAAGAGGACTTGACGGACTAGCATCAGACATGTGGGCTAGTAGAATCATGGACTTGACCTGGACTGCCTTGAGATGCTTTCTCAATGTACGATTCCTCTTTGATATCGAACTCTCTCTTACAAAGACATAGGAGCGTGCCTAGATTTGTTTCTCTAATCAACCTGAACTAACACAAGATGTGTTGACCCATGGCTGCACAAGTAGACTCAAGCATACATCGATTGTGAGGATGACACAACACTAGGTAATATTTTGTACATAGCATCACTATGAGTCAGAATTGAGTTGATGGTTCTTAACAAGTTATGGGGTATTGGTTACTAAAGCAATGGTTTAGTATTGTATTGATTAAAATCTACATTGTAGCTATTTAACATCTGTATTGTAATTATTAAGCATTAGTATGGTAAAGAACTTGGAAAAGGGAACTATACTTCTTTCCCATGCTTTACTCCATTGGTCTGCATCCATATAAATAAAGTTTTATTGGAACACATCCATGATTGTTTGTTTATGCTTTGTCTTTGGAAGCTTTCACATTACAAGGGCACAGTTAAATGTCGTGCTAGGAACCTGATGGCCTATAAAACCTAATATATTTACTAGCGGACCCTTCATAAAAGAAGTCTGTCAGCTTCTGCCTTAATCCATCAACATCTAAAGTATTCCCTATTTCACTCTACATGCCATTCTGACTGCTCAACTGATGGGCAAGATGGGGAAGCTAAGTAACAGACGGGAGAGCAATATCAGGTCTTCCGAGGTTACAAAAAACTTCAAACCCACTGCCATCAGTTTGCTTCCACCTCATTGTAAGCCTGTAGGTGAGAGGGGCAAAAAGTGGTTATGCATCACCTGTTAGCTGCAAGGTATAGAGTTCAAAACTATGACAAAAGAGGAAGTTTTCTACTCCACAGAGATTGTAACTGTTTAGAGACATAGAAAACAGTCTCATTCTCCCAAGGTGGGGTCAGTGGTTTTCAACGACATACACTTTGGTGGGCAAACTAAAGCACAAGCCCTTTTCTGATCCCTCTGGCTAAGAGCTCACCTCACAGAGGACCATGTGCAAGCTAAACATCTCAGAACAGAGGATGCCAATTATTCTGAGCGTAATGTTGAATGGGGCCAAGGACATTTATACTTCAGAATAAATCATTTACAGTTTAGAAAAAGGACATTTAACCAACCAGTGTTTGAATTCTATAAGTGCATTCCCACGCCTTGGAAAGGCAGAACACTGATGAAAATCAGGCCCTTCATTTAACATTTGAAGAAAATAATTTTTGAAAAAAGAAAGGGAACCTAATTTTTGAAAAAAAAAATTGACTTAAAAACAGATGTTAACATTATCCATTGATTAGTTTACTAGCCCCTATTTTGACTTTTAAAATGTTGTTTAATCCAGTTTTTTAATGGAGTTTTAAAAATTTGTAGACAATAAATGTGTTTTGGTAAAAATGTTGCTCATAAAACAATGTGGGTCATCTATAAAAGCCAAGTCAAACTTTATCACATACATACACTAGTGATAATATGAAAATAAATGTGGAGCTTAATTTGCTTTCTATTTGGGGCTATTTTGATTTTTGCTTTGCTCTGGTTTTACTCAATTTGCAATATTTAATTTTTCATCAAGAAGTGTTTTCATCTCTAAGCTCATAGATGACAGAGATCTGCCTGTTTGTGGATCACTTGCCTCTGTACGGTGACTGGTATATAACTAGTACTCAATAAATATCTGTTCCATGAGTGGTTCAATTAATGAATAGGCATTAAATTTGTTTCACACTTTAACTAAATATATTTGGAGTTTGATAAAGTCACATTTTAAACTTATTTCTGTTGCTGGATATTTTTAAACTATTATAATATTAGGATATCCTTGTAGAAAGGTGCTAATTGAAAAATACCTGCATTCAACTTTGTCATATCAGTTATTAACAATTGATTTGATTTTATTAACAATTGATTTTCCCACATTTGCTAGGTATATGTATATACTACTGACACATGAACTTCACATTCAGAAATTCTTGTACACACTTGAAAGTATCCATGCATCTGTTTTCATTATTCAAGAATATCTGACAATCTAAATTTAGTCGCTTATTTAACTAAAAGCTCCTAAACTGCTAGATCACTTAATATTCTTTACTCTTTTTGAAAACAGATATCTGCATTTTTAAAAGAGAAAAACATTTAAATAATGCTAGAAAAACTTAAAGTATTACAATAAAAATATTTATTGATGAATCATTTTTTACATTTTCTCATATTGTTAAGAACATGCTTGAGTGGTAGCTTCAGGATTTTTTAAAAACAATTCTTAAGAGGAGTTTTAGTAAGACTTTGATTCTATGTGAAATATTGGAAAGGGGGTGACAAATATTGTGAAGAGTGGGAGAGATAAGTGCCCCTTCCAATTAGCCTATGGCATGCATTATAGGGGGTGGAGGGAATTGCATTTATCCTAGTTTTTTCTTGTTAAATCTCAGAAATAGAAAACTTTTACTTAAAAAATAAGAAATCACAATAAACATATTTTTAAACTTATGACTTGTACTAGAGTTCAGATATAAAAAAAGGAGTGGAGCCAAATTCTCTTGTCATTGATGTGCTAAACGAAGGAGCTCTGGGGGTGTTCTGGAGGAGATTGTGGACTGTTCATGGAAAGGTCAGCTGTTCAAAGCTTCCAAACACTCCGTCAGAGGAAATAAGGCTGTCTGCTCCCATAGAAGTGTAAGTCCCAGATGATCATTATGTGTCGACACTGGGCTTCTGGTTTGGATGTGGAACCCAAGCTTTGCAGTCTACTAAGATAATTTTCCTACTAAGAATATGATCTTTCTCTCCATCCCGCTCTCCCTCATTTTCTGTCAACAATGTTCGATTCTTTAAAGCCTAAAGGAGTCCCCTTTGGTCTTGTTGATGTCAGACCTAAGTAATGACAAATAACTTTCTTAATAGAGATATTTAACAAATAAAATTTTTCACAGGCAGGTCAACAGTATCAAGAGAAATGCTTCTCTAACATTGAAATGGATCGAAAACTACTTGAGACTACCTAGGAAATATATTACTTAAATATATATATATATATAATAAAAAAGGCTGATGCAGTCAAGTCGATGCCTAATTTAATTGTTATTGATTTTGAAAAGCAATTTTGCATCAGGAACTGCCAGCATTCAAAACCAAATTTTATACCTTTAAGGAACTTCTCCTGCCATTTTCTTTCACAAGATGTTGCTGGTTAGGAAACGCAGAAATGAACTGTCACTACTACTGAGAGCATATTTGTTCAAACAATGTTTTGTTACATCTGATAAAAGGCTGTAGCTGAAGAGATTTTTATTAACTTCAAGAAGCGTCACTTTTTCCTAACAAAGACACCAGAACCACCAATTAGTTCTTCCAAATATAGTCAATGTGCTACCAGAGAGTTCTATAAGTATGTAAGCGTGATGATGGGAACCAGTGGGGGAGGTAGTTAGGAAACCTACCTGGGAATTCTTATCAGGAAGGTTTCTGACATCAGGGGTTTGGCGTCTGGATAACAAGCCTGACAGGACAGCAGATCATGGTCGATAGATTATTTACTCAGCGTGCGATCACTAGCTTTAGCAAAAGAGGGGGTGGGGGAGAGGGGAAACAAAGGAGTTTGAAGTTTAGCTAAAGTTTAGAAGAGAAAGTGGGCCAAAGAGCTATTCCTGCTGTCAAAAAAAGCAAAGCACACTGCCGAAGCTGTGGCAGAGGCTTAGAATCTGAGGGCTGGTCGGAAGATCTGAAGACCTTTGAACAGCAAATGGCCCTAAGCGCTAGTCCACACATTTGCCTCCCCAATTGAAAGTTTGTGGAAGATTAATATTGGGCACTTTTCCAACAATGGGATGTTTTCACAAAGTCAAAGCTATCTGGCAAGCAGGGCTATTTGGGGGAAGAATTTGGAGCGCCCCTATGTGTTCTGTATGCTATAAATACTGTCATCAACCACAGAGGCGAGGGAGAAGAGAAATGTTCATTTTCCTTATCACGGCTTGTTAAAGAAAGGAAGGTGAAAAGCTCATTTCTCCAAAGGCCTTTGTTAGAGAAGCCAAGCGATAACTCTGTTGAAACCAAAAAAATTAAAAAAAATCCATCTGGGTCATTCCTGCAACACAGATCATGAGTTTGCAGCTGCCTGCGGTAAAGTTGCTTAACGTACATTGACATACTCAGAATTTGTTCAACTTTAAGAAGCATTTTAAAGTAGAAACCAAACTCACCGCCCCCCAGGCAGCCAGTGTAGGCATGGCCCCTGTGAATTTCTGAGACGACAGCTCTTTTAGGGAATGGAAAGTCCAGTCTTTCTCCAGAGCAGTGGCTGGTAGTTTTGAACTACTGACCTTGCAGATTGTAGCCCATGCATAAATACTGCAACATCAGGGCTCCTAAATCTAAAGGATAAGGCCATGTTCATGTCACCTAGAATAGGAAGGAATGACTCTTTGGTTGCTCTTTGCTTCAGTATATGGCAAGACATTTATTAAGGGCTTAAATAACAATTTTAAACGCGTATAATCAAATATCACACAAAACAGCTCATGCAAACAGAGGAAGTGCTAGGCCTCATTCCAACTTTTGTGCTTCTGAACTTTTCAACTCCAGTCCCAGTGCTATATTTTCCTATAACAGGGGCATGAAAATATCTACTAAGCCACAATCGTGCTGCTCTGGATGTTCACAGCACATATTTCCCTAGATTCCTTTGATGGTGCTCTTCCAAAGGTCACGGTAGTCCCCCAGATGCATGATGATCAAATTTCCCACACTTATTTCATCTGCTAAGATAAAACAAAGCTCCAAATAAAAATAAGGGAACAAGAGAGTGAAATCATAAAAAATAAACAGTGTGCTAAGTAAGAGTAAAAAAATTATATACTTTAAAAATAACTAAATAGAAAATTACTGCTTTATATTTAACAACTAAAATTGCAATGACCCTTGAGGGCAGCTGGTGATTTACACACATACTCAAATATTGTCCATTTTGGAAATTTCTCTGAACCATCTCTTTAAATATTAGGATCTCTCTTAAATAACAAGTATAGAAGGTAAAGATGCTAATCTAGATGTTTCAAAGAAAAGCATTAGAAATGAAATTTTCAGCATGAACTTCCCTAATGTTCTAATATGCTAGAATTACTTAAAATCAATATTTTCTTAATTTTTATTGGGAGGTATAAATAATCACATTCAGCATGCTAACACTATATATTGGTATGTTGTACCTTCTAAGCTCTCTAGCTTTACAGAGCACATAATGCCATTTTCAGCCTAGTTTTTCCTACTTTATCTGATTTGCAAGTCATTAATTTGTTCAGAAAATATTTGAACACCTAAGCACACTTCAGGCATCTCAGAGTTCCTTTTTAAGCAGTTTTATTAAAATACCAAAGAAATGCATTACCTAAAACAAATAAAAAGAAGGGACCTAAGAAGAACAGAAACAAGTTTGGAGCAATTTTTAGTAGACTGAAGATTTCTAAGATAAGTCTCTATTTTAACAGACAATTACTGAATTTTAGCTCTTTCAAAATTAGATATGTGCATATTCCTCCCTAATAATGGAACATTTTTCACCCTTAAGTCATATCACACCTCTGCTCCAGATCCTTTTTTACTTCAGTGTGCGGTGTAGTATGTTAAGGTATTATTTTCTGGATCTTCATGACCTTTTCCTGACTTTAATCTATTCTTTTGTTATGTCCTCTGCCCCACATCACTCCCTCTCCCCCACTCCCGCAGACTTTATTTTGATTAAGCCAAAGAAATTTGATTTTGGTCTGCATCCTTTCTCCATATCCTCCACAGTAATAGGAATCTAGCTGGGAACAAAATGACAAAATATATCTACCAAAATTCTTAACATGCATGGGGAGCCACGGTATTGTGTTCTGGTTAGAAGTATGTAAGGCTTTGCTATTTACCAGCTCTCTACACCCTCCTGATAAAAACAGCAGTCATATGTCCTTCTTCATCTCTGTTTTGATGCAACAAGACAGAAAGACCATGAGTCCTAGATTCCTGGAATGCTAGCCTACCCCTGGATCGGTTACTTGGACATTTATGTGAAAGTTAAATTTCAACTTTGTTATGAATCGCCATTTCTATTTCCTTTCTTTCTTCTTCATCTTCTCCTTTTTTTAGATTTTTCTGACAACTGGCCAGCAGAATCCAACGCTAATAATTAGTATTTAAGAAAAATTTTGTAAATTGGATTATTGCCTCCAATTTCTGTCTCACTCCCCAGAATCACTTTCTAACCCTCTGACTCTTTTCACATGTACAGCCAGAAAGTTCTCTAGGAGTAAGGGTGGTGAAACTTCATCTTACATAGTTTGGACACATTGTCAGGAAAGACAACATGTCTTTCTCCTTGGAGAAGGGCATCATGCTTAGTAAAGCAGAGGGCAGTATTTCATTCTGTTGCACATCGGGTCTCTATGAGTTCGAATCAACTGGATGGTACTTAACAACAGCAACACAGGCATGTATCCCAAGACTTTAATGCTCTGGTAATTATATAGACCCTCTATAGCTAATTTATACCCTCAAATCACAGAAAAATAGAGATCATTAAGTAAAGGACATATGTATTTCATTTCTCCATCTCTTGAAAATAGCTAGTAGCAGTGACATCTAATAACAATAAGCATACTAAGAATCTATATCTTGGTTTTAAGTGTTATTTTTGCTGTTAGGTGCTGTCTATGGGGTTTCCACTCAAAGATGCCCTATGAAGAATAGCTAGAAACACTGTCGTGTTTTAATATCACTCTAATAAAATGAACCTTGGGAAAATGGTTGATTCTAGAGTTCGCATTGTCTCTGAGTTTATTTCCACTCTTAATGACATTATAGGACAGTGTGGAACTGCCCCCTTTGCGCTTCTGAGACTGGACGTCTTTATGAGAGCAGAAAGCCTCATCCTTCTCTCAGTGCAGCGGGTTATTTTGCACTGCTGAGTTTGAGGCTAGAAGGCCCGCACATAACCCACTACAGCGCTGGGAGAACTTAAAATCAGCAATGCACCCTCATGCACATCGCACATAGCCTTGATATGATGTGCTGCAAATAAATCGAGCATTATCTCTGTAGTTTCCCTCCTCAAAACGTATCATCTTAGTGTCTGTTATCTTCTGTTAGGTCAATTCTGACTCCTAATCACCTGATAGAACAGAATATAAAAAGAAAATTGGAGGGAAATAATTGATAAATTACTAAGGGTTCATAAGGGGGGAATGAGGAGTCAACCCCAAGGGTTCCAGTAGAAAATATTTTGAAAATGAGGATAGCAACATATGTACAAATGTGCTTGATGCAATGGAGGTATATATGGATTATAATAAGAAGTGTAAGAGCCCCCTATAAAATGATTTAAAGAGGAAGAAAGAAAGGAAGAAAATCGGTGGCTTCATGATTGCAGCATTCAGCTTCTGACAAGACAGTTTGGAAGGTAGAACTCTCCAGTCACTCTTTGGAAGATAATGGAACCCTGGGAGGCACTTCTAGTTTGCTTCTAAGAAAACAATGAATTAGAATCAGCTTGGCGACTGTGTTAGGCCAGGTTGAAGAAAACAAATTCAGTGGCACTCATATCTTCATAAGAAAGAGTCTTACCTCAGGAAGTAATTATATATTGAGAAAACATCCCAACCCAGCCCAACTAAAATCCATAAGTCTGACAATAGTCCATACGTCCCTCTTTAGATTCACAGTCATATACAACGATGCAAAAAAGTCACAAGCTGGTGGGTGCAAAGTCTTGTGGATGCAGTGGTGGTGGAAGCATCATAGGTCCTTGACAGGTCCCAGAGTGGCTGGCAAGCTGGAATTTGAATGCAGAAAGAGAAGGAGACGTTCCCAGGGTCTTCCTTATGAGAAGGCCAGATACACAAGGAGTCCCCGCCAGGGTCCAACCTGATTGGCAGGTTGGATACCATGCCTACACTACTATATATCTTCAAGTTACATGAAATTATGTCACTACCACAATGACAGTAGGTCTGTTTCTTGTTATAGTTATAGAACCGGTTGCCACCTCTTTCTCCCATAGTGGGTTCTCATTTGCTGCAACCACTGACCCATTAACAGCCAAGCACTTAACCACTGCACCTCCTCGGTTTCTTACCCTTAGTTTAACTAAGGGGAAAAGAGATCATCATTCCAAAAGCAGGACGTTCAACAAGATATCTGACCAATATTTCAATGTCTCAAAGTCATCAAACACTAGAAAAGGGTGAAGAGTTTTAATAGCCACTATAGACATAGTTAAAATAGGTTTCCAGGAAGTGGATCCTACAACAGTAAAAGGACATTAGATGATATCCAGGGAAATAAAAAGGGTGATCTTTCAAAAATAATGCATTGATATCGATTCATTCCTTATAACAAATGTACCAAGATATGGTGTGAGGTGTGCAGGAACTCTTTATTTTTTTTAATTTTTTTTTTGTGTATGTGTGCAGGAACTCTTAAACTAACTTCACGTGTATTATGTAAGCTGTTCCAAATATAAAGCAATTCTAAATTAAATATATGGATGAAAATCTATGAAGTTTTAAGATTTATTTTAGTGGGCACATGCTCTTCTCCTTCGGAAACCCTGGAGGCACTGAGGGTTAGGCTGTTATTCTCAAGTTCTGCAGTCAAACCCACCAGCCCCTCCAGAGGAAAAGATAAGGCTGTCTGCTTCCATGAAAACATATGGTTTCAGAAACACTATATTGGGCTCCTAGGAGTGGGAATGGCCTTGATAGCAGTACTTTTGAGTTTGGAGTCATCTCGATGTCTCTCTATTTGATGATTAAAGTGGAGAGATCCACTTACTTTATTGCACATCCCATGAAACCAAAGTAACTAAAATATTATCTACATTCAACTTGGAATGCAATGTCATAATTCTAAAGATTTTAGAATTTTTAAATATCTAGAGGTGATTTCAAAGCTTGTCAAAATCACATAGATTAAGAGCTATTTAAAAGGAATTAAATCCTTATTCATATGTTAATCCTCATTTTATAAATATTCAAAGCCCTCTAGGAAAGCTAGCATTGTGCTTTTAAATATGTGGGTAAGATGTAGTAAGATTTATATTAAAACTAAAGCAGAAGAAAAACCCAAAGGTAACAGTTGTGCAGAAGAAACAGAAACAACACGAATGGTATTAAATTTGCAGGATTCACCATAATTGTTGCATCAAAAACACAATCTAAGAATAATATAAAACAGGAAGGATCTGTAGATACAAACAAATTACAGCCTTGAATCCAAAGACTAATTATATAATTAATTCTAGCACTTCTTTTATTCAAAACCAAACCAAGAAAAGCATCTTAATGTGAACTCTCTGAGGGATTAATGTCTCTATGATCATTCACATTAAGTGATTCTGCACACTTCAGATGTATACACTTTCTCTTTCTAGCATATATTAATCTCCTTTATAAATATTATCATAGAACTTACTTTGCTGGGTGTTTTATTGATTTTCTATTTCCTCTTTGAAGCACCTGGCTTACTTTACTTGTTGATGTTTTCATTGATTTTCTATTTCCTTTTGGAAATGAGATGAGAGCTTTTAAAGAGGTTGTGCTACTTGGCAAGAATAAGATGTTAAGTTGTGTGGTTTTCCTAGGGAATTTCATATTAAGCTTACTACTTTTCTCTCCATGGGAAGCAGTGATTTTTTTATTCTATATGTGCACCATTGTCTCCTTGCATTTAAGTGTTATTCTACCAGCTAACTTTGCAAACAACACACGATTGGAGGATCGGTTTATTTCCACTACTCCAAATTTTCAGAGAAAATAACTGAAATTTGAAAGTTTATATCAAGTCTGATAGGATAAATGCATACATGATCTTGAAGGTTATGTGAACCTAAATAGGTAGAAGCATAAATCCTGCCATTTCTGCCATTGAAATTAATTACCAATGAGTACTCCAACTAGTCATCATTTTCATCACCCTAATAAAGGATAAAAAGAATCATAGTCACACCAGGACCCAGATTTCTGCCTTTTCAGAATAACCATGTAAGTAAGACTCGTGCTTGGGCTTCTAAGTCTCCCAGGAGGATACCCTGTTGGCACCTACAACTAATTCATCCATCCAAAGGCCACCCAGTTCTAGGCCAACACACAGCAGGGACAACTGTTTTGCTTTGTTTTTGTTTTTAGTCCATGGGAGACAAAAATACTTAAGCACTCAGCTACTAAAAAAGGGACCCCCCTGGAAGCTTGTCAGAAGAAAAACCTCCAGTTGCTGGACATCTCAGCAGACATCACCTGGAGAGCCCAGCTCTACTCTGAAACAGATGGGGCCAGCCTACGTAGGCATGGCCTCATTGGCAAGAAGGATGGCTTTTAAAAGTTTACAGAAAAATTTGATTATATCTTAATTTAGTTTTTCTATGGGATCTTTTGAAGTCTCCTGATATAGGAGCAAGATAATCAATCACTCCTCTAGAATTATGCTTTTAAATGTAGTAGCCACTACATGTGGTTGTTAACTATTTACTATGGCATTATAATTAATCAAGATATTCTCTAAGTGTAAAGTATGCCATAGATTACCAAAATGAATAACAGAATATATCACATTTAATGTCTAATATGTATTTAAGTAATATTTGGATATATTGAGTTAAGTAAAATATACTGTCAAAAGGAAATGTCTGCTTCTTCATTTTTTTCCTGTGACAAGAACATTTTTAATTATTTTATGCCTCGTTTCTATTTGATAGTGTTTTTACACTTTCTCTAACTACTGTTCCTGTAATTGCTCTTTGGTATGCAAATTGTCAGTCTATCTTTTCTTAGATCTCCATAAAAATGATCCCATGAAATGAAAATTTAGTGCTATATCTTTGATGCTTAAGAGAAATAGTATGAAAAATACAATTTAAGATAATAAACTATGGATTCATGCTATCAAATATGTCCAGAAACTAAAAAAACCACAAAGATTTTAGTAAAGAAGTAAGAATTTCTAGCAAAGAAGTAAGAATGAACATACCAGGCTTACACTTGAAAAATCAGGCAATCTCAGGAGATATGCCCAGAAATATTCTATAAATACAAAGATTTCCCATGTCAGGACATTTTCTCTTATATTTGAATGTAATTCAGAAACACTGTGTCCAAATTTCACATCAATAAATTACTATAGAAAAACTTTAATTACACAATAAAAGCATTTACATGCATCTCAAAGCAATCGGTATGTCTAGAGCATGACAATGTGATATATGAAAACGCACGTACTTCTACTCATTCTCAAACACTTGCCTGAGGCCTTGGACTATATCTTAATAAAGACAATGACTTCAGAAAAGAACCCTGTGTGTACAATGCATGTCTAGAACATAATTCATGAGATTTGCCTGTCTTAAAAGAATATGCAAAACCCAGTTCCAAATAGAGACCTGTTTTGTCAGCTTTTCTGCAGGTGGTAAAAGCAACAAATAGTGATATTCCAGCATTTAGAAATGGGGCAGAAGAGCGGGGAACAATTTTGAAGAGGCAGCTGTGACCTGGCAGCAGAAAGTCAACCTACCAATGATCTGCTTAGAACAGCACGAATCAAACCACCTAAGGAAACAGGGACAGAGACAAGAGGAAGCCGCTCTGCGACAGGGCTGGATTTGCTGGTGAAATGGGTGAGTGGGGATTTGTTTCCTTAATTATGATGGGAGAGAGCTCTCAAGTTATGACGAAGGAAAATCACTGTGATGATTAAAGGAGCATTACAACCGGAAAACTAACCAAAGCGTGCAGAATAATACCATGAAAGGAATTCATTTATTTTTCGATTATATACGAGAAGCGCTTTCAAAAAGTTAATGGGAAAATCCCATTATCTTTCAATTCTGTTTTCCCATGAACTTTTCAAAGTGTCCTTGTCTTTTTTCAGTTCTTAATAGCTGAAATCTAAATCCAGTCCTTAAAAAAATCATTAAACATGAAATAGGATTAAAATGAACCTACGTTTTCCATCTCATTTGCTATGCATCTGCAGATGAATATCCCAAAAACGATCTTCGACAAGTTCTTACCATGGTAAACATAATGAATTCTAAAACACTATTTCCCGTCACCAACATAATTCACCAAAGACTTTTTGCTAAATCTTGCTGGACTGAGGCACAAAACAGCTTTCCAAGAGTTAAAGATCGTGTCTACATGAAGCCTCGGGTAGATGAAATAGAACAATGTGTTCTCATTACTTCTGCTCTCCTCTCCATTGCAAACTCAAGTCTGCCACTGAAAAGAATGTCTTTTGTAATGTGTATCTCATTATCAGGAAACATTGGGATTTTTTTTCTCATAGTGATAGCTAATCTTTTGTACAAAAAAGAAAGAGAAGTCCATTGTGACCAAGTCCATTTCGCTTCGTAATAAGCTGACAGGACACAGCAGAATTGACATTGAAGTTCCTGTGGCTCTCATCCCTCTTGAAGCAAGATGTGCGCACTATTCTCCCCGGAATGGGGTTGGCCAAGGTGCTTAACCTGTGAGCTACCAGAGTCCTTTAGCTTTTGTACAAAGACAAGCAAATTCTCGAAACACCTTACGTGCACGAAGCCACAGGAGTTACAAAATAGTTCCCTGCAGGTGGTGATTTCATTGGCTGGTTAAACTGAAGAAACCCGATTTGGGCAGGAAAGTACAGTAGATGCTGTAAAGGAGAGTTCTGATTGCTTGTTAGAAAAATAAGTGGTCTTAGAGTTTTCATAACCGTGAAAAAAAAAAAAATCCACATTCCAGTCACCTCCATTTGTCACACACTGTGAAACGGATGTAAAACGTTAGCAGTCGTAGATGTATCGATGTTTCAGGATCCCAAGAAACTAACAGAGAGAAATAAGTTCTCCATAAGTGACTATAATGTTGTATTTGAACAGAAAATGTCTTCCTTTGAGGATGCCCAAATCCCCTGTACTGGAAAAAGAAAGAGTTGGTTTAGGTCTTCCAAACTTGCATACACTTCACCTTAGAAATAAGACCTTATGGCAGTGTTTACAAATGAGACTCACCCCTGAAAGTTGTGTAAGGTTTTCCCAGTGGGTAGGACCCCAGGGCGCGACTTTGCACAATGTATCAAAGAATTCACCCAGGTGCCCCTTTTGTAATCCGAGTGGGTTTTTATGAAGGACGGGACAAGTATTAGAGGGTATGTGCTAGCCCTGGGAAGCGGGCAGAGCCCCGCGGAAGTTCACAATGGGGTGCGAACAATCACACGGCAAAGAGGATTCCCAGGTTCTGAACTGGTGAGGAACTGGGGCCAGAGAGGCAGAGGAGCACACGGTCTTTATTTTAGCCCGCCCGCTGACTGGGGGAGAATGTATGTGGTTGAAGGTATTGGTTGACCCCATCGGCTGGGTTAGGCCCACCCGTTGAAGTCAAGAGTCCTAGCCTATACTGAACCACCCAGGTGTACCTCCCACTTGACTAGGCCCTTGCATTTGAGCGAACTCAGTTTGAGGCTTTTCAAAGGTGTCTGATGGTAGCCTGATTTCCCTCCACACCCCTCTAGTGGGTCTGCACAGGCAGGGGAGAGACAACATGCTGGTCCTTGCTCTAGCTACCTACCAGTAGTGCATTAACTTAAAGAAAGTCAACAAACAGGATGTTTTTAAATATTTTTCCAAATCTTTCATATACCTCCAATGTTTTACTGCTACAACATAGGCATATTCCTGAATAATGTGTATAATGTGCCCCATGCAAATACATAACAGAAGTTTGTGTCAAGCACACAAAACTTGAGTCTATGTGAACAATATTAGCCAGGAATCCAATTCCTGACATACACAAATCAGATGAGAGTGACAATAGAGGAGACTATTCAAGAGTAGTTTGCTTACTTCAACCCTTAGCACACATTCTGTTCAAAAGGTCTCCTGCTTAATTCCCAGTCTCTTTGTATGTAAAAGGAAACCCTTACTTGCAATGTTATAAATGCTATTTAGCCAATTTGTTTGACAAACGATTCCTTTAAGATCTTTAGAGATCACACAAGTAGAAAAATCCCTACTTTCTTTTTATTCCCTGGCACTCAGCAATTCATTTTGATGCGTACTCACATTGAACCAAAGCGAGGAAAATATGTCTCTGAAACTTGTTGTCACTCAGAGAAATACACATCTCTAAGAGGCAGCCTGCCAGTTTTCTAAATAGTAAAAATAATCTTCCATCAAAGTACCTCAAAGTCTACAGCTAGGCAGGAGACTCTAGAAATGTTAAAATCCACTGTGAGGTGAAAAGACTGTGTTTCAACTAGATCATTTCCAGGTTTAGTCTGTGCCCTATCTGTGAGATGGTATGTTTTGATTCTCCATTACACTCCTGATACTGGAGTTAGCCTACATTAAAAACCCCAAGATTTTCTGTCAGTCTCCTCACTGTAGGAAGCTTCATATTTTCACTTAGCTGCTCTCTTTCAGAAGTACTGTCAAAGGAAAAGTTTATTTTACCTGACCTCCCACCTTTCCACATATTAGAAAATTGTGGTCAAAAAGGTTAGATTGGGATCAAGAGGCCAAGATCTCAGTGATGGAAAAGTCCAGAGATGTCATGCCTAACTAACGATATCTAGTCTCTGGATATGCAAATGATTAAGAGACTCAACTGCTAGTCAAAAGGTTGGAAGCACAAATCATGCCAGAGAGCATTTCAAAGAAAGTTCCTGTGATTGACTTGGGTTAATCAGTCATTGAAAACCACATGCAGCCCAGGGGTTCTCTAAGGACCATTGTGACTTGGAATGAACTTAATAGTAACTGTTTTGCTTGTTTTGAATTCATAAAATCTTCTCTAAATTGCAATACCACTTAGGATAGATTATTTTCAAGTAGTAGCAGCATGATTTGAGTTACAGTGAAGATATATAGAAGTATATATCTCTTTAAACAGGGTGTTTTCATTGTCATCCAGGGAATAAGTTTTCCAGATTCCCATTCTGATCACTAGCACCTTGACACTGCCTTCCCTTGAACATCTAAACCATCACAGTTTACAACTATATAGTAAAAGTCTAGTGAGGCAATGCCATTTGCAGTTCTATAAATCTGGGTTCCTTTGTTTAAGTTTATTAAAAATCAATTTATAAAGATTGAAACCAGTGTGAATTGCTTGGCTGTACTGCCTCCTGGTGGCAGTAGAAAATAGATTTGCTCAATTTTGTCACATCTGGTGTGTCTGCCAGCAACATTGCATTCTGTTTTCAATTGCATCATGATGAAGGTTGGTGATCAATAAATTTGTGGAACTCCACTCAGAAGGAAGCATGAGCGCCAAAGATAACGAGTGGCTGGCCGGGATGCAGAGGGTGAATGAATGGGGCACCAACTCTCCTAGAGATTGTTTGTATACCAAATGTAACTAGATTCTTGCTCATGTTCTCAATTTTTCTCTAAAATATCAATATCATGTAAAAAGCAATAAAGTCTGACAATTATCCTCCATCTTCCTAGACACTGCATTACATGCATGGTCTAATGACAAACCAAATAGAAAAAAAATCATGGCCTTGGAGTCAAAAGAATTGGGTTCCAGATCAGGCCTTACCATAGTCTGCAGTCAATCATTATTGCTTTTTGACCTGTTCTCTTATCTGCAAAGCAATGGTGCTGGGATAGACGCGCTGCAGGATCTCATCTGCCGCTATCTTAAATAACTGCAATGCAGTGATGAGTGTCTATTCATTTATTGGTGGTTTTGAGCGGAGGAAAATATCTATCATGTCATTGGCACTGGCATGATATATTAATAAGTGAGACATTCTGAGGGAAAATCAGCCAGGCTGTGGAGAGTAGACACCGCATGGTGAAATTAAAAACTGACTACTTAATAGATGCCTGAGTTTTGATCTCCAAATCAAATAGCAAAAGACCCTTGTCCATTTTGAAATAACTGCCCACAGAACTTGCTCCTATGCCCCTTATTAATGTATCACTACAGGGGATGTATTAAGATCTGAATTATTTTGACATTTGCAATAAGGTTTGTTCTTACAAACATAAGACCACACCATATTCAAGCTTATTAGCATATTATAACTGATTAGATGTCCAAAATGTGCAAAGGTCATTGGTTCTGCCACCCCCTTGGGGGGAAAAAAAACTCTGGGCAGTCGCAGCAATAATCTCAAATCACAGAAATGCCTTTGAGAATGCGTCTTTTGTTTCACAGTGCTAAGTTAGGGGGGAAACATGAATAATAAAAATAAAAAATATTTGACTGAAATTATTTTCAGACCATCCTTCAATGCTGGACTGTACAGTCAGCTCACCTCATTAATTTACTATGATAGCTCAACATCTGCTGACTGAGGGTTCCAAGCAAAGAGGACTCTAGAGCCCCAGGAAATTTGACAATTACGGTTTTCTGAATGTGTTTTTTCTCTGACAAAGAAAAGTACTAATGCACTTCTCCATCTTGAGTTAACAAAGATACACACCAATATGCAAAGAGTCGCAATGAGTGTGTGCATACACAGACAATGGGTATATATATGGATATATATATGCATGCATATATATGTACATACATACACACATGTATGCACAATGGATATATACGTATGTATATAGATAGATTAATACATCCATTCTTTAATTTTAACATTGTAAGATTATGTTGGAGTTTTTTGGAAAGCAGTTAAGACAAGTGTCCAGTACTAAAGGATGTTTAATTAGATAGCTAGGATTCCACATATTCAATGGGATGTTGTGAGATGCCACCGAGTGTATTTGAACCCACACGCACAACAAGCAAGCACTGCCCTCTTGTGTGCAGTCCTCAAAATGGTTCATAGGTTCGAGTCCATTGCTGCAGCCACTGCGCTAATCTAGCTCTTTTTCATTGTCCCCTTCTTTACCAAGCACAATGTCCTCCTCTTGGGATTGGTCTGTGTCGACAACATGTCCAAAGTCTACAAGAGGAAGTCAAGCTACTCTCGCCTCTAAGGAGAACTCTGGCTGTGCTTCCTCTTAGACAGATTGATTTGTGCCCTGGACAGTTTTAGGTATTTCCAAAGCTCTTTCCCAGCACCAAAATCACAGATTTATTTAAAGTTTATTCCCATTATTTTTTTAAATGATATGCAGCAGAGTTGTATAGTCTATTAACATTTCTTCAATCTGCATGGTGAGTAAATAATCAGAGAAGATTATATAAAAAATTATGTGAAGAAGAATGTGGCATCAGAATTGAGGGAAGAAGTTGATTGAATTCTTCAATTTCTTCATGAGTAGCTTTAGTGGTTAGTGTATCAATTTCAACAATAGTATTAACTAGATTTCCTTTTATGTGTATACCTATTATCTTCTACAACATTGAACTTTGAGGTATTCAAATGTCTTTCTTGGGGAGAAATGAGAAGGTATTCTTCTTCAGCTTATCAATGCCAGCATAGTAATAAGGTTGTATGATTCAAATAGTCAATACCAGTCCATTTCAGCTCACTAGTGCAAAGCTATTAATCACTTTGTGTTCCATTTCATTTGTATACTCTTCCATTTTTCCTAGATTTATACTTTGTAGATTCCAGGTTTCAAATATGAATAACTGTTTTCCGGTGTTTCTTGTCATCCTAAACATTGCCTACCTCAAAATGAAGTTCTGAAATGTTTGCTCCATCACATCATTCTGCTTGACTCAACCTTGAGAAAACAACTCTGCCCTAGATGTACTCTGCATGCCTTCCAGTTTATGGCACCTGTTCCATTTTGTTTCTGCTCAAGTCCATGGTCTTCCCGACTCTTCACATTTTGGTTCTAGTTCTTCTAGTCTTCCCTCTAACTCTTTTGGCTCTCCCCTTCTCCATAATTAATTTTTCTAGTATAGGTTCCTTATGTTTTTCTCTGCATTTTTTCTCTGTCACAGCTGGAATTGTGTATTAAATAGAGTGTTCCCCAATAAATGTGTATCCATTAACATGTTAGAATTAATTCTTATTTTAGTTATGGTATCTACAGAGGCTTTATGAAAAGAATGTTTCTTTGCAACTGATCAGTCTGAAATTAGATTTCAACTATGTAAGATAATTTAATTATGAGATAATATTTACTTGTTTTGAATTAGCAGCACATTCATTTTCAGAGTGTATCACTTAAACTCTGGACATTTCTATTGTTCTGTTTATTATTTCTACTATCCTGAAACATCTATGATATAAATTTTTATTTTTGTTATGGTGATCATTTCTACAAGCCTAAGTCAAAATGAAAACCACATTAGCTCTGCTTTAAGTGGCAACACTCACAAAAACACAAACAATGAAATCCCTTCCACTGGATGTCATGTGCAGATTTCTTTTCTCTGTGATGGTGATAAATGTAGTAGTCATCCAAAGTACTCGGCATAGGGAAATGCCGACTCTAAAGTCTTCAGACATCTCACAGGATTTCCGATGGGAGCAGAAAGCAAACCATTAAGAAGAAGTAATATGCTCCCAAAGAATTTTACCCTGCATATAAAAGTAAGTTGTGCTGATGATGGGGTGTCTGGGGAAATCCACGATTATAATATGGGTGCGTGTGCAGTTCTAGCTGTGACATCTAGTAATGTTTGTCAATTTATTTACTCTCCAAAAGTTATTTGTGAATATTACTATCACTTTGTTTTATCCCACAAGACTATTTTTCTGTCTGCATTTGCCAAAGCAAAGAAACCTGTACTACAAAATTAAATCTTTTTAGATTTACAAATGACACATAGTCTTTTAAAAAGTCAATCGTTCCAACATTGGAAAAGATCAAAACAAGATCTGCCAGGCCTCTTCAAACTCTGGTTTTGGTAAACAATGGTCTGTGATATAAGATTATAATTTGCTTTTGCTTTTTGAGTGAATTGAATCTTGTTTATTTAATTCTATTTTCTAGCTAAGGGTTAATAAGAAGCAGGCACCAAAGAAATGCCATTTTTGAAGTTTTTGTTGCTGTTGTTATTCATATAATCAAACCTCTTAAAAAGAGAAATAGAAACTGAAGAAAAATTTCCACAAGCTCAAATCCAAGTATAATGCCATTTACTTCTATAAATGAAAAACAAACCTAAACTATATACATTAACTGAAATAGATGCCCAAACAAATATGGAATTTTAAAAAAATTGAGTTCAATTTTAGAAGCTTATAAATTTTAAATAAGTAGTTATTTACTGATACAATGGAATTATCTTGAGAAATATACATCAAGAAATGTGATCCTGAGCATATCATCATGAGAAAAGGTATTTGTAACTACAGATATGTTTAGATAGGCTAGGTTCAAGGGGAAGATTACATATTAGACTGCAATTCCTAAGGTAAAGCAGGGTGCGTGCCCCTCAATCAATGCCTATTAAAACCATCATGTTAATAAAAGATAAAGAAAGAGGACTTTTCTGAGTGAAAGAAGATTTGAAAGTTGTCTTTGCACCAAGTCAATAAGTATCTGACAAAGAGCTAAGGATTGCACATGATTAAGTGATGGCAGAATTGGAATGGGATACTAATGGGATAGACGAGGAAGTAACATTTTACATATTTTTCCTCCTCAAGAGCAGAGGTCCTCAAACTACTGCCCGCGGGCCACATGTGGCCTGCCAAGGACATTTATCTGGCCCATGGAGTGTTTTTGCCACCACTGCCTGTCCTGCTTAGCAGTGGACTCATCCTGGGCCCACAGTGAATTTGTTCATTGTTTTGTTTTGTTTTGTTTTTTAACTACAGTCCGGCCCTCCAAAGGTCTGAGAGACCCTGTTTAAAAAGTTGAGGATCCCTGCTCAGGAGCTTTTGTTTGTAATTCCATTGCCCATTTCCCATCCTGGTTTCTTTTCTCTTCCACTTGCTTCTCTCTTTTAATACTGTGCACTGATTCTTTTGTTACTTAGCACAGCTTCGTTTTAGTCATCATTCCCATCTGTATTTGGTGATGCCATTCTCTTTCACTTACTGCTAATTATAGCTTGGTCCAGGAGCTTGAATCAAATTGACAATCAATTCTTGTTAATGGGAAAATTCTATCACTTATGGCAGATTTCAACAGCGACAGAAACACATTGGGCAAGGCTTATAGTCAGTAAATGTTATTGTTGGGTAACTTCAGGCCAGCTGCACTTCATCGCCACCCTGTGTCCAACAGAATGAAACACTGCCCAGTTCTATGGGATGAGTTAATTCTTGTAACCACTGTATCACTCTATTTTTGGAAAGACTTCCTTCTGTTTTGTTGTCCCGCTGCTTTCCCAAGCATGGTGTCCTTCTCCAGGGACTGGTCTCTCCTGACTACATGTCCAAAGTGTCTGTAAGGATTATTCTGACTGTACTTTTTCCAAGACATATTTGTTTGTTTGGGGGGCAGTCAATGGTATTTTCAATATTCCTCACCAGCACCACGATTCAAATGCATCAATCCCTCTTTGTTATTTTTTATTCAGCATTCTGCTTTGACACGCATGGGAGGCAAGTGAAAGTACCATGGCTTGGGTCTTAGTCTTCAAAGTAACCTCCTTGCTTTCCAATACTTTTAAAAGGTTCAGTGCATCAGATTTCCCCCACGCAAAGCATTGTTGGATCTCTCGAGTGCTGCTTCCATGAGTGATGGTGGTGGAGTCGAGCAAGATGAAATCCTGGCACGTGAAAGACCACTGACAATGCTCCATCTTCACAGCAAAGCACAAGCCACCATTGTACAGCAAACGGACCCTCAGAGCAAGCAGAATCAATACGCAGGACATCTTTTAGCTAGTATGTAAACAAGTACTATTCATTCAGGGCCAGACCTATGTAAGAAACAATAGAGAGTCCTTACTATCTAAGTCATGACCAACTGCTCTGAATATCCCTCATTGCATTTGGTACCATCAAAGCTCCATGGGAAGAACATGTGTCATAGATGCAATTCTTTTGCTATTGGCAAAATTATAACAATTCCACAATGGATTTTCTGTTTGTTTTTTTAATATAGCCCAAGTAAGCAGAGGATTATAGACAGAATAGTAGCACTCCCAGGTCTGATAATCAGTTTTTTAAACTTTAGAAACATTTATTTCATAAGTCCAAGATGGAAAAGGTATGATTATAATTCTTAGTAATAAGACTTAAACTATATTTGATATGTACTTTGTATTCAAGATGGTTTCCCGCTGCTGACCTTGTAGTTAGCTACCCAACAAGTAAGTCCTCTGCCACTTTCAGAAGTGTGTGCATCTGTAAGGAGAATACATCAAAAATGATAGCTCAGTGCCATGCTTTTTTTTCAATAAGGGTTTCTATTATTTTGTAGCTATACTCTTACTTACACTCATATATGCCCTTTGTGTTGGGCTCTACAACATGTATTATGGTGAAAATTAATAGACTCACTTTCAATGTTAGTCCATTTATTTTCCATTCATTTTCTAATATTAATGACTTCTAGTGTTCTTCCATCATTGTTATTTTGGTACATCTTATTTTAGTAAAGTAACATTGATATGCATATAAATAAATAATTATTTTGAATATGTGAGCAATGATATTAAATTTTCATACATTTAAAGCAAGTGCATTATGAATTAAATATTAATATAGTTAGGAATGATATCAAAATATAATCCCAAAGAACATAACAAATTAAAAAATAATAATTCACTGATCTATAACATTCATTTATAAAATACAGAGAAACCTAAAACACTTGCACAAATTTATATTAAATACTCATAAAGTGATGTTATTTGTGATTATTATTTACTTTAAAAGAACAATTTAAAATACTACTGAAAACTATAATGTTCTTTAGTTTGCAAGAACATATTACAGAAGAATAATTGACAAGAGATTAGAAGAACAAGTCTTGGGGAATTCAGATGAGGCAACTGTTTGGTTGAACATCTTAAAAGCTAACAGAACCTCATGTTGTAGAATATAAGTATAATGCTGGGGAAGAAAAATTCTGATACACTACATGTCTGTCACACTCCATTTGGCATGTCATTTATTTTCCATGTCATATCTGAAAAGAGATATTTATAGAATAAGTTGTCCAGAGCAAAGAAGTCAATTTCTTCAAGAGATCTGGTATGCCTCTCCTATAATTAATGGTTGAAGAAACAGAAGAAACTCTATCTTAGCAAATAGAGTTTTAGAGGACATGACAGCTGTCTCCAAGTACTGTAAGAAATGAAATGTGAATTGTGAATCAGATTTAATATAATCTTTCTTAATGATAAAGCTAGCAAACCTTAAGTAACAGGGGAACAATCTTGCTAAATGGAAGGTAAAAAACCCTACCTAATAATTAGGATTGTCCAGTAAAAGAATTGGCTGACTCAAAACACAACCTTCTATTAAAGTAGGACTTAACCCTCAGGAAAATTATTTTCTCAAAATTTGAGAAAGTTCTACTTTATAATTATAATTTTCAACAATAGGATTTGCTGACTAAAAGAAATCTGTCTACAGCAGAGCAGTAAACTAGTAATTTTTTTTTAATATTACTACCTTTTTTTACTATGCTTTTTGGAAACAAAATAAGAGTAGAATCCTAATCTCTCTTTGATTTTCAAGTTTCAATGATTTTGTATTTTCTAATGATTTAATTAATAATGCCTAATATTCTAAGGAATTACTGATATTGAATGGCTAAATATATTTTATTATATGACTAAACATTTTGAAATGCTATCCAAATTCATTAATTACCAAGTTATTATATATCTATATCAATCAAAAAGAGCTGAGTCCAGTGATAGTAGGTAACAGATCCAAATGTCATTGGTTTTAAGCAAAGTTTATTTCTTGCTCACAAGGCATCTCCCTCAGAAGCTGGGTAGATGTAAGTTCCACCCCCACCACGTGTCTGTCAGCGTCTCATGCTATGGTAGCTTGTGTATTGCTTTGAAGCTGAAGGGTATGCCATGGGTATTTCTGATCCCAGCAGCATTACACATGGTGTAAAGCATTACACATGGTGTAAAGCACCCACACATGGTGGGGTGGTTGCAGGACAGTTTCCATCCAGACTGACAGCCAAGTGAGAGGGAAGGGACTCTCAATGTCTGAAAAATTAGCCTCTGAAAGCCTTATGAAGATCACAAGGATTTTATCTGATACAGTGGCAGAAGATTAACCCCTCGGTTGGGAAGATCTCAGATAGGGAAGAGCTGCTCTTCCAAATACAGTCCATCTTAAAGACATTGGTGAAGCAAAGCTTCCTTTGCTAATGTGTCACAACTCAAAATAAGAAGAAACAGCTGCAAATGTCTATTGGAAGATAAGAATACCAGAAATGTGGAAGCTGTTAAAAATTAAATATAACCCACAGATTGATATCCTAGGAATTAGTTAGTTGCCATGGAGTGGTGTGTTGCTTTTGTTTGTTTGTGTGTGTGTGTGTGTGTGTGTGTGTGATAGCCAAAACAAGGGACTCAAGCATAGGGACGATGTAAAGGTGGGCAGGACCACCGAGTGCTTTGTTCTATTATTCATTAGGTTATTATGGGTTAGAACTGACTCAAGGGCACCTAACAACAGCAGCAATAACACAAACATCTATGTAGTGGCCCATTTTTAATCACAAAATCATATCATGATTAAAGAAGCAGGTTTAAGGCCAACTGTGGAACAGGTCATCAAATTCTCACCTGAAGCTTCAGTGGCATATGAATAAAATAAAAGTAAACTTACATGAGTCAAAATATGACATAGAGCCTTCCCCACCTGAATTTGGTTATTCCAGTAAGGACAGATCTAACATATTCACCACTAACATCTGACAGCGATCAGATGAGTGACAGGATGACATTAAATACATCAATTAAACCAAATGATCAATGAAAAAAACAAGAAGCAAAGGAAAAGCCAAAATGGATGTTAAAAGAGATTCCCAAACTTGCTCTAAAAGCTAGAGTAGCTTAAGCCAATGAGAGAAGTGATGAAGTAAACATTAAATACAAGATTTTGAAGGGTAACTCAAAAAAGTTACACTGAAGTTTAATAATAAATTTACAAAAAACTGGAGCTAGAAAACCAAAAGAGGTGAAAAAACTAGGTATGTATCTGGCTGAAAGAACTGACCCCAAAACATCAGTCCTTCAGTTGTAGTTACTATTGGGTACCATTGGACAGCAGACCTCAAAGTCATTGGTTCAAACCCACCAGTTGCTCTATGGAGAAGGATAAGTCCATGTTCCTGTGAAGATTTGCAGCCTTGAATTGCAATCATGTTGATAGCTATAGGTTAGGTTGGTTGATGGATACAGTATGGAATGCTGTGGGTTAGATATTTTGTTGTTACCATGATGGTTGGCAATTCAAATGCACCAGCCACTCCACAGATGGAAAAATGAAGCTGTCTGGATAATGAAATACAGCCATAGAAATACTATATATGACTGCTGTGAGTAGAAAGATTCAGTGATGGAAGTATGGTTTTGATTTTATTGGGAGAATATTGGAAGTCACAGGAAGCATCAAATGAAAACAAATAATACACAGAATCACTGTCCTAAAAAAATTGGATAGCTTGACCATTTCAGGAGGTTGTCTGTGACTTTGAAGGAAGAAGCCCAAGCTCCATTGAATGCATTCAGGAAACCAAGGTTCTGGGTACTGTTGGAATAACCATTGAAACATTTTAACAAATGAATCCAACATTACAGGCACTGGCTCCTTAGTACCAAGAAATTTAGAACTCAGATTCCTGGCCTACTCATTGGAAGTGATCCAGTATGCATACTCATTCTTCAGAAAAGTGATTTAACAGGGATTACTGAATAATGTCATTAATGATCTATGCAAGTAAAATGTGGTTGGAGATAATTGAAAAAATAACTGCAGCAGTAAAATTGAAAATTATCAGAAATTCAAGGTGCATTCAGAAAACAACATAGAATGATACAATAAGACACATGCAGAAATGTATGTATGGGGAATGGTTACTGGGTTGGACATACTGCCTTCAGATGTATATAGACCTTAGATGGTGGATATATGAAGAAGAAATAGCTTTGTATTTTGATATTTTTGTTTAATTAACGTTTTCATGATTTTGAGACAATACTTTTTGATTTATCTTAGTATTAAATAGATAACCACTGCAAGCAACTAAAAATCAACCATGCTGGGTAATCGTGCAGAGAACACCCTTCAGAGCACGCCAACCATTCAGGGTAGGAGAGATCTGAATATTTACCCACTTGCTCCCATCAACAACTGAAGGAGAAATGCTTCCGGACATTCTTGACTGAGACACTTCCAACCACCATGAATTTATGGGCATGGGAAAGCCTTCAGAAGAACCTCAAGGGCTGCTATGAGCAGCCAGGCTGGTGTGCAGGGACATGGTGGGGACCAAGGGGTTAAAAGCTGGGTGTGGCAGTTACATAATCTCCTGTCAACTTGAGCAGAGGGATGGAGTCTAGCCTGTCAATCAGGTCATAGCCAATGATGCCTCTGTTGGGGCATGGTCTTCTCCTGAGGATTCTGGGAACTTCTGTCTTCCTCCCTGGAGGCAGGGCACATACACTGTTTCATATTCTCGTTGACAAATCAGATGGAGCCAGGTTGATGGCAGCCAGATCCCTGGAGATGTGTTGAATGCCACTGGACCCACAGGACTTTCCCTCCACCACTCTGTGATCTTCCTGAATTTAGCATCATTCCAAGTGCTGTGTGAGTCTAAAGAGGAAGTCAAGGGCTAATATTGGATGTATGTATTAATATTGAACTCGGGGACTTGATCTAGACTGGGCTTTGGTGTTTTATTGAGGTATAATTATTTCACGATATAAAATTATTTCTTGCACATAAAAAAAAGACTGCTGAGTTCAGATGGAACTTGTTGAAAATACCAGAAATAAATTTCTTGTGTGCCATTAACTTAGCAAATACTTTAGATGGAATGGATCATGATAAACCATGTATAGCATTGAGAAGAGTGGGAATTCCAGAACATGTCATTGTGCTTATGCAGAACTTGTACATAGACCAAGAAGCAATGTATATGAGGGTTGTATCCCTTCACCATACATATTCTGTCTCCATGCTATACAAGTAATCAGAGAAACAGGACAGAATGGAAGTAGGCAACACTCAGTTAAAAATGACTTAAGCTCTTGCTGATGCAGATCAAAGGAAACAAACATTCTCATCAATACAGCAATAAGCAACACCATGAAGAACAAGAAATGATTTACTTGGTCAAGATCTTTGTTTTACTGGAATCCCAAATCAATGGCAAGAGAGACAGTATCAAGAAAGCAAACAATATATTTCTTGGCACAAATCTGCTGCATAAGCCCTCTATTGTGTTTGTTAGATATGAAGTCCGTTCTAACTCATTGCAACCCAATGGCCAACAGAACTAACCACTGCCTAGTCCTGGGATATCTCTAGCTCTTCAGTGTTACTTTGTTTGAGCTCTTTATTGCAGCCAATGAAACCTTTGACAGACTTCATTTTTTGTTTTTATTTTAAATTGTTTTATTGGGGTTCATACAACTCTTGTCACAATCCATACATTTTTTTTGTTTTTATTTTAAATTGTTTTATTGGGGTTCATACAACTCTTATCACAATCCGTACATACATCCATTGTATGCAAAGCACACTTTTACACTTGCTGCCATCATCCTGAGAAGATCTTCTTTTTTGAACTTACCCAGCATGATGTCCTCTTCTGAGGACTTGGAACCCCAGCGGCACATGGATTATATGTTAGCCTGCTAATCACAAGGTCAGCAATTCAAACCCACCAACTGTTCTGATGGGTTAGTTCTACTTTGTTCTGAAGAAGTGCTATGAGTCAAAATTGCCTCAATGTAAGTGAGTTTGGTCTTTTCAAGTTAGTCTCTCTTAATAATATGTCTAAAATACATGACATGAAATCTTACCATTCTATCTTTTAAGAAGCATGATAACTGGACTCTTCCCAAGAGATATATTTTTTCCCTTCTGGCAGTGCACAGTATTTTCAATATTCTTCAACAACACCATAATTTAAATGTATCAGCAATTCTTTGACCTTCCTTCATCATTGTCCAACTTTGACATGCACATGGGGTAATTGAAAATGTCATGACTTGGGCCATAGGAGCATTAGTCCTCAAAATGGCATCTTTGCTCTTCGATAGAGCTCTCATGCAGTGTATTTGTTCATGGAGACATGTTGTTTGATTTTTTTGACTGTTGCTTCCATGAGCATTAATTGGGACCTCATGCAAGATGATATCTTCTTATTATTAATTTTTTAAAATTTATTTTTAAGTCATTTTATTGGGGGCTCAGACAACTCATCACAGTTCATACACACATCCATCGCATACATTTGTTTCCCTCATCATTCTCAAAACACTTGCTTTCTACTTGAGCCCCAGTATCCGCTCCTCATTTTCCCCTTTCTCCTCCCCCATGTACCCTTGATCATTTATAAATTATTATTGTTTTGTCATATCTTACACTGTCTGACATGTCCCTTCACCCACATCTCCACTGTCCATCCCCCAGGGAGGAGGTTACATACAGATCATTGTAATATGTTCCCCTTTTCTCCCTCACCTTCCCTTCACCTTCCTGGTATTGCCCTTCTCACCACTTGTCCTGAGAGGCTCTTCTGTCCTGAATTCCCTGTTTCCAGTTCTTCTCTGTCCCAGTGTACATCCTCACTCCAACCAGATTTGTAAGGTAAGAGTGGGGAGGGGGTGGCGGGAGGAAGCATTCAAGAGCAAGAGGGAAGCTGCATGTTTTATCAATGCTATCCTATACTCAGTACCCTGACTGACCCATCTCCTCCCTGATATCCATCTTCCTGCAGATGGGCTTTGAGTCCCTACTCTGCACTTCTCCTCATTCACAATGATGTGATTTTCTTTTGTTCTTTGATGCCTGATACGGGATCCCTTTGCCACCTCATTATCACACAGGTTGCTGTGCCTATTCCATGTAGACTCAGTTGTTTCTCAGCTACATCACCACTTGTTTATCATTGAGCTTCAAGACCCCAGACTGTATACCTTTTGATAGCGGGACACCATCAGCTGTCTTCGTCACTTTTGCTTATGCTCCTGCTTTGTCTTCTGTGATCATGTCAGAAAATACGAGCATACTTTTTTCATGTGAGTTTTCTTGTTTCTCAGCTAGATCTCCACCCATTTATCTTCACGTCTTTAAGTCCCCAGACACTATATTTGGCAGTCACCTAATCTGGTGTCAATCTGAGGATTAAGACTGTAGGGGGGATTCTTGCCCGTCCATCAGGTCAAAGCCAATCTGTGGCCTGGCCTTCTCCTCTGAGAATTCTGGGAAATCCGCCCGTATTTCTTTCTTGGAAGCAGGAAACACTCCTTTACTTCCTTGGAGACTTTCCATTGACACCACTTGCTATCTGAGAGACCAACTGACAAGGCTGGTTCCCTGTGAGACGTCCCTGAGGAGAAGCCACACAGACCTTCCCTGATGCAGCAAGAAGCCTGGACATAGAGAAGCCACATGGAGACTCCTGCCAGCGCTGAGATGCTTATAACACCACTGGATCCAAAGACTTTCTAGCCAATGGCTTGTGATCATCCTGCATTTGGTGTCATTGCATGTGTTTCGTGAATCTGTAGGAGTTTGTAGATTGCTATCAGTCATATGGGCTAATATCAGGCTTATGAAGTTGATCTCTACTGGGTTGGGATATTTTCTCAATATACAATTACTCTTTATATAAAATTCTGTCTTATACACATATGCATGCTTATGAATTTATTTCTCTTGTCTACCCGGACTAACACACTCTATATTTTGATAGTTAGTGTGGCGGTCATGTGCTTATGTTAATTTCATGGTTGAGGTGTAGGGGTGGAGGCTAGCCTGTTAATTTGGAGATAGCCATTGAGTAACCAATGAGGCCTCTATGTGGTCATGGCTTTCTCCTGAGACTTCTGGGAAATCTCGTGATATTTCCCTTGTGGAGATGAGAAACTATCTTCCTCAGTTGTTGGGAGTTAGTCTCAGAGACAACGAACTATGGACAAGACAAGATGGCAGTGTCCAAGGAGCTGAAGGAGCCAGAGGAGAAACCACTTGGTCTTCCCCTGATGGAATCAGACCTCTGAAGCTGGAGAAGCCATGTGGAGAGCCCTGCCAGTGCTGAGTTGCTTTACTATCACTGGATGCTGTTGATGGACTCTGAGGCCTGGAAATGAGGAGCCATGAGCGTACCTCTGCCGGCACTGAGACTCTGCACCACTGGCCTGGGACTTCGTGAGTCAAAAGGAGACATTATTGACTGGTATCTGTCAAATGAGCTAATATCAGACTTATGACTTTGAACTGGGCTGGGTTGGGATGCTTTCTCAATGTTCCATTCCTTTTGTATATAAACCCTACACTTATATCCATATGTGCATCTATGAGTTTGTTTTTTAGTCTACCTGAACTAACACAGTTGGGCACCATCAGCTTTCTTCACTGCATTTGCTTATGCACCCAATTTGTCTGAGCAATCTTGTTGGGAAGGTGACCATCTCAGACTGTTGAATTATTAGAAGAAAGTGTTCTTGTGTTGAGAGAGTACTTGAATAGGGCCCCACTATCCAGCAAGATGAGATATTAAGCGACTTCAATCTTCTCTACAAAAACTGCAGTCCTTGATCTTCATCAGCAAGTGTTTCAATTCTTCCTCCTTTTCAGCATGATAATTGTTAATCTGCATATCAAAAGTTATTAATATTTGTGCCCCCAATCCTGGTGCAGTGTTCTTCTTTATATTGTCCAGTTTCTGAGATTCTGGGAGCATCCTACAGACTGAGTAAGAACGGTGGTGAAATGATTCGTCTCTGCTACCACCAGTTAGTGCTGCCTTGCGTTGTTCATATCTTCATTACTCCTGCACTCAAAATAGTGGAATAGCCACTCTGCAGCATTGCTCTTTATTTGGGGGTAATGTGTTGTCAACCATAAGGATTGTTTCCTAAAGCCGCTACCCTAGAGAAACACCTGTCAAGTGTGCTCACATTTCATTATGACGGTTTTAATAGCAAGGAATTTTAACAACAGGTGAAAGAATCTCACAATTTACTAGCCTCTTATTTTGTCATTTTGCCTAATGTTAGCCTGCTTATTATTAAGATAATGCCCATGTACAAACTCTTCTAGGAAACTATGGTTTTCTTGTTCTATAATTTCTTATTGCGATGATTAATCAGAACAACGGTGTCTCAAGAGTACAGACTATATCAAAGGTTGGAATGAAAGATATTAAAACTCAGAAATTGGTATAGATTAACTCATTTTCTTTCAGTGTACTAAGGAGAATTCATATTGATTTGATGATATTCAGTGATTAGAAATGATCATTTTCTTCAGCAATTTTGAGATATGTATAGTGATTTCATCTGAATACATACAAATCTTGAAATAATTATATTTGATCTATCTCAAGAAGATAAAAGTTGAAGAACTGATCACACATATCAGATAAAAACCATAGTCATTACAGCAACAGGAACTGGGAAATTGAATCAATTGTTCCCATTTGTTTCTTTTCTTTTTTTCTTCTCTCTTTTTAAGCTACCTTATTTTCTATAGTTGGGTATATTTCACTAAAGCTCCAGTTTTATGAGCAACAGTAAGAGTTATAAGATGTGGATAGTGTTGTCCTAGAATTGTAACATTCAACACAGGATTGAGATATAGTATGGGATATTCATGAGGTAAAATATGAGATACAGGTTTGGATAGGGTTACATTAACATCATGACATCCAACACAAGGTGATATTTCCTTTAAATGAACTTAGAAGAAAATTGACTGCTATCTGTCAAACTGTGATTGTTCTCAAAAAGTTTCTTCATTCTTCAAATATTTGCATAATTCTTTACTAATTTCTTTCCATTTGGTCCTGTTTACCTAGATAGATGTTCCTCTCTTTTGTTTTAATAAGCTTTCATTTTTAAAGGGCATTTCTCCTGACTGACTCTCATGAAGTCAATTTACAAATTAAAAAATATGTATGACATAGCCCCATGTAACAATGGAAGACTCAATTTAGTAATTTAGTAGTAAATCACTTGAGAGGCTCTGGGCAGAGGGCATGCATTTCTGGTGACACTCTGGGGTAAGTATTAGCCTGATAACTGCAAAATTTGAGGTTCAAAACTGCCAGCCAGTCCTGGGGAGAATGATAAGTTTGTCTCTTCCTTTCATGAGCTACTGTCTCAGATATCCTACACAAAGCTTACTAAATCTCAGCATTGACTCTATGGCAGTGAGTTTGATATTTTGAAAGTAGGGGACACAGGAGCGGAGCAAATTGCTCATAATGAAGTACTTTGTATCTGTAAGCATGTTTCCCATCTTCGTTATTTCATTATCCGCAAACATTTCATCAAAATTAGTCACAAATAGTAAAATATGTAGCATTAGCTTGCAAACATCTGTACAGTGATTAATGGATTCTCAATGGAGGTTTTGCTATGAGCATGGGCTCTTGAGTTCTTTACCAAGAACTTCATACTGATAAGGCTGGGTGAATCCCAGGGAATCTTATCTTTCCAAAAACTTACCAAGTGATTCTGCTACACAACCAAGATTGGGAATTCTTGTGTTCCAGTAAACTGTGACATAGTCTTCCCACATATAAACAAACATAGACCCCTAAAGCTGATAAATAGACTAGTCTCATGCAAATGAATAGGAACTTACTTGTATAGCACACAATCCAATATGTCAGAGATAGCATAAACTTAAAATTTAAAACAAAAGTTTCATAAAGAATTTGTGGGCATTGGCATGTGTCTTAACATGAAATTATAAAAATGGAGCAATATCAAACTGATTTTTAGCAATGTCAATGGCATAATATTTACTATATGAGCTAAATTAAAGGCTAAAATAAATCATTACAAAGTAATATTAAACAGGTAAAGAATTTACACTAAACATATTTTGAAAGATTATACCAAGTAAGTGATATTAAATATATATGATTAATAATCCATACAAAATTGAAGGAAATGAGAACACAGAAAAATTAGTAAATCCTGCCCCAGAAATATGAGGCACATCAAGTAAGGATACTATTCTGAATTAAATGGACAAAAATGGATAAACAAGAAATAATAAATTTTAAGAAAGAGGCATTAGGGGGATCTAGAAAGATTATAGAATGAAGTTAAGGAAATGGTAAATAAATCAATGTACATCAATGATGGGAAAAGAAGAGGAAATTGCACAAGTGTTCAAAGTACATACTAACGCATTCTTCAAGTACTAAAGGAACTAATATAGAAAATTTATTGCAGTGAAAGGAGGAATGTCTATCTCCTACATAACCACAGAGCTAAGTGGTGAGCATTTTCCCAGAGCTGAATATGGGGATGTAACTAGCAGAATGGGGTTTGGGAGGGGGTCATTTAAATTCTATCGTATGTCCTGGACTCAAGCCCTGGGAATACCGTATCCATCCACAAAAAAGGAAGTGCAAACATCAGATACAAATCAGCTGATGGTGCAGAACTAGATGGCATCAGTCAAAGAAAAGATACTATAAAATACAGCTATCCATAAATATACTAGAAGCTAAGGAGGTCTGTGCCTTGCCAATAAATCTCTCAAGCCATGAAGTTCTTCTTTAGGTAGACATCAGCAGAGATATTTGATATTTCATGGAAAGAATAAGAAAATGTGTATATGCATTCTTTAGGGACTGGAAACCATCATATTAAAAGAAGAAATGAAGTGTATAATTTGCCAGATTCAAAGCACCCACATTATTTAGAGTATTTTTAGGGAAAAAGCAGGTGCAACTTTTTTGGCATCATTTAAAAGTAGGACATCCTAATCCAGAATACACCAAGCACTTACCAGGTAGAAGAACACAGATTAACAATACAAACAAGTTTGAGAATTATCTAGTTTTCAAAAATTGTGGATAGTACGGTTCACCTCATTAGGAGATTGGTCACATTCCATTGTGCAACATCTGATTCTAACTGTTTTTAAACACAGGCTGGCTTCTTCTATTATTAATTTCTACCTGAGGGCAAATGCCAGGAGAACTGATTTTAGTTATTGCCTCCTGCTGCCATTCCAACTGTCAGCAACAGCAGGAGTCAAGAATGAAAGGCACCATCTTAAAGGAAGGCTGTGGCATGGTGTCATTTTTAAAACTGACAGCTTTGTGCAGTCCCAACTCTTAAGGAAAAAAGATTGTCACTTGTGCCTCCCCTTGCCACTTTGACAAAGGAAGACATTCACCCACATCCAAAGGCAACAGTAATTTAAAAATGGCAAGAAGAAATATATTGGGAAATGGCAAGTGAGAACTTCTTTACCCTGATAACTATATGGTATCATGGGATAGGGAATAATGTAAAGGAACTTCATCTAAAAATGAGAGGGGGCAGATTTTTCTGACTGACCCTTAATATGACAAAGGGAGTCTGGTTTACAAAATGAGTGTTCATAGAGTAAAAATAATCAAGAAAAGCAACTCTAGGATCTTAGGTAATTTAAAAAAGAAAAAAAAAAAAGGTGTTGACTGCATTCATAGAACTGATCATTCATAGAACTGACTGCTGAGCTGCTTCAAAACTAATGGTCTAATGGTTAAAATACAGGATATCTTTTTTAAAGTTTTAGTCTAAAACATCAAGATTCACTGTAAGAAGGAGCCAATGAGCTCCTAAACTTGTTTCTTTCCTCAGAGCCCACTCGATATAAAGGAGGCAGAGAGGTAGAATCATTCTGAGGATGAGGCAATATTTTGGAAGCATCGATACTATCTACTAACTGAACGGAAAAGCAGGATAGATAGATATCCTTTTCTTCTCTCCAAATAACAATCACCACAAAATAAAAGCACACCGAATCAAAGTAAATTGACATAATTTCTGATATAGTTTTGTAATAAAAATACACCGAGTTCAATTTGGCTCTCTTCATAGGAATATAAATAGCATTTTATATGCAGGGAGAATGCAAGAGGAAAAGTTTGGGTTCGGTACACAACTGAATTATTTTGGTATTTGACTTCAAGTGAGCAGAACGTGTAGGCGAGAGAGGGAGAGGGTAGAAGGAAAGAAGGTGGCTTATCATCTGCCTGTGCTTCAGAATATTCGGTCAGAATAGGTACTGTCAGTTCTAGAGCTAGACAAGGGTAGACAGGGCCCACCAACACTACATTCTCTTGTGGAACTAAGGTAAGCCCAGTTTATTCAGAGACTATGGAAAGAACCAAGTTGTCCTCTCTCTACCTAAATATTATTCAAGGGTCGATCAAAAAGCATAGCTAAAATGACTTCAAGGTGACTAAAAAAAAAAGTATTGCTAAAATATCTGTTGTTGATGACGTTGGTTTCAGGTGCTATGTTGTTCCTTCTGAATCATGTCAACACTGTGAACACCAGAACAAAACACCTTGGGCCTGCGCCACATAGATACAGCACTTTTGACATTTTCAAGGAACTCGGACTATGCTCCTTTGTAAATGCTCTATGCATTTAGGTAACAAAAAAGCAAGCTTACAGAGGAAAGAAAGATGTTATAAGATGGATGAGATATGATTTCCCTACAATATGCTTGCATCTGTGTCAAGAAAAAATTCCTTCACACAACTCTCCTGGTCCTTGCTCACCAATTAGGGTTCCAATTTTCATATAACATCACAATGAGTCCCTGTAAAAGTCCTATATCCTTCAAAAATATCCCTCGGAATTACTCTTTTGGTCTCCCACAGAGCAGTCTTTTCTCTGAGTTAACTTCTTTGCCTTAAGTTGAGCTGGCCTGGCAGATGCTTTAGGAAGCCACTGTTTTGGGCCAGTGTCATAGTAGTTCCAGGTTGTGCTGCTCCCTGAAAGGTCAGCAGTTCTAAATGACCAGCTGCTCCTCTGGAAAGAGGAGGTTTTTTCACTCCTTTCAAGAGGTACCGCCTTGAAAACACATAGGGGTAGTTCTAACCTGTCCAATGGGGTCTCTATGACTCTGTATGCACTCGATAGCAGTGAGTTTGAGTTTCTGTTTTGCTTTGTCTTTGACCTAGCCAATGCGGAGGTTTGCTGTGTTTGCAATGTGGACACACATTGAACCGCTAACTGTGAGGGCAGCATTTCTAACCCACTAGCTCTTCTGCAGAAGATGCTATCCGCTCCCATAAGATTTACAGCCTTGGAAACCGTCCACAGGTTAACGGTGTGTGAATGAAATTGCTCAATGCCAGTCATTGGTTTGTTTGTTTTTTAACCTAAGACAAATGCATTACTGAGAGAACTATCTGCAGCCATCCACAGATCACAGGGATATATTTGAGAACCTTTTGTTTGGAATAAACACATGAATAAAAGAATTAGTACCCTAGTAGCAATATCTTTTAGTTACCTTCCTAAATCCCTTACCCTAGAATAATAAGTAAGGAGATTATCCTCAAAGAATGTGTGACGGTAAGCTATTACATTAAGTACCTGACACTTAGCCATCCAATGCATGGTTACTTTAACTAATACACCTTAAAAATCTGATGAAAGGAAAAATAAGTTAGGTCTAATGGAAGAAGATCTTTTCCTATGGGATGTTGATATAAAATTTTAATAGAGTAGAGGTTGGTTAATTTTTATGTTTCTAATTCATGGTCCCATCAAATGCCCCATTGAATGAGTCAGGCCTGCTATCCCAGCTAGCTTTCACTCACTGGAGCTTGAAAAAAATTTGATTGATGCTGATCTGGCACCTTCCCACCTACGTTTAGTCCATGATTTCCATGATACCCTCAACCAGTACTTCCGTTTTTCTCCTCTTCTTCTTGATTCCTGCCCTGTGCTCATGGACTTCTCTTTTCAACCAATCAACTGCATGGTGCCCTTGGCTTTTGGGGAGCTCAGTTTTGAGCTTCTACTGCTTTTGGTTTCTTACTTCACCATCATTTCTTGTTTCAGACTCCCTTTTCAACCCAGTCCTAAGTTTCTTGAACCCAGCCTTTGTTCTCTGTGTTCAGATTTCTAGGTCAGTTTGTTCCAGCCACAGCACCACATTTTGCCCATAAGGTGGATCATTTAACCATCAGGGTGAGGTTTGTGTCATGATCCTTTAAAGAGGTAAATCCAGATTCCACCAGTAACTGTGATCGAGTTTTATTCAGTCACTGTTACCTCCTGCATATAGGGCTCCTATTTGACAAGTCACAATTAGTGCCATTGACTGTTGTTACGTCTACACTCTACTTTGAATATTCTTTTTTAAAAAGTGTTCAATGTATATATTTTTTACACATCTGTGCTTTATAATTGTCATTTTATATCTTTTGGAGGGGGCCCTGTCATTCTCTTAATTTTTTTTTATTTAATCATTTTATTGGGGGCTCATGCATCACTTTTCAAAATACATAGCTACAAGCCTGCTTTCATTAACATTCTCCAAATACCCACTTCTCATCATTCCCCTTCCGACATCTCCCCTGCGCACTCCTCCTGATGTCCGTCCTCCACATAGGAGAAAATCTGTAGATCCCCACAATTGGCTCCCTCTCTCTACCCCACCTTCCCTCCACCCATCCGATAACTCCACTCTCACCACTGGTCCCAAGGGGTTCATCCGCCCCGGGTTCCCTGTATTTCCAGTTACCATCTCTGCCAGTGTGCCCCCCCCGCCCAGTCCAGCTGGAATTGCAAGGTAGAATTGGTACCATGAGAGTAGGGGGTAGGAAGCCTTCAGGAACTAGAGGAAAGTTTTATGCTTTATTGCTACCTCACTGCACCTTGAATGGCCCATCTCCTCCCTGTGACTCCCCTGTAATGGGGTGTCCAATTGCCCACAAGTGGGCCTTGCATTCCCACCCTGCTCTCACCCTCATTCTTATTTATTTGATTCTTGTTCTTTGATGTTTGATATCTGCTCCCTTCAACCCCTCATGATCCCACAGGTTAGTGTGCTTCTTCCCTGTGGGCTTTGCTGCTTCTGCGCTAGACGGCCACTTGTTCACCTTCAAGCCTTTAAGATCCCAGCTACTTTATTGTTTGGTGGCTAGGCGCCATTGGATTCCTCCACTTTGCCTGCCTCTGCACAATTTTGTCCTCAGTGATCATGTGGGAAGGGTGGGCACATAAAGATATGATTTTTGTTCTTTGATGCCTAATACTTGTCTTTTTATATATCTTAAAGATAAAATATTCTTTATACCATTTATAGTTTTAAATTGTTTTATTAAATAGTAATCTAAAGCAGACACCTTAATTTATACTCTTACTAGCAATACTTTCTTCCACATTATTTTTTTAAATTGGAATTAATACATATATCACTCTAATGTGCAATCATAATCATATTAAGCAGTGTTGCGCAATTGCTACCACAATCAGTTTCCAACTTTTCTTTTTCTTCCCAGATTCCTGGACTCAGTTCCCTTTTACCCCCATGACCACACCACTGGACCCCCAACCCCTTCAGACACCTGACCCAAATGATGAAAACTTTGTCAATCGATTCTTCCCACAACGCCTGTTAGTCCTGATCTGGTTTTCAACATTGTCTGTATTTTTGTTCATTTGTTCACCCTGGGGTCTACCTCAGATGTATTATGTCACTGCAGGCCATACTCTTGAATTTGTGTTACATTTTTTTTCTGTTTGGAGGAATATGAAACTGAGGATTGATGAGCCTATAGAAAAAGCAAATGGAATAAAGGTTATACCTTTTAGAATGTTGTACAATCCAAGAGTTCTTTCAGGGTTTCTAATCCCTTCACTCATCTGAAATTTCAAAGTTAATAATGACCATTGATGTTTTCATTGCCCTTCTTATTCCTCACTGTCGCGTCAGATCTTAAATGTTAAAAAAAACTTAAGAAGTCAAATACCATATACACTTGTGTATAAGTCAAGTTTTTCCAGCATATTATTAATGCAGTTTTTGTGGTGATATTAGGTGCCTCAGCTGATATTTGGGTCAGCTTATCCTCTGGTGTATACAGTAGGTATCTAAAATAGGGGATCCATGGCAAAAATTTAAGGAGCATGGAGGCTGGTTGTTGATCTCAAAGGCAAGTCACCCTCAGGATCAGATATTTAAGTTTTAGGTACATTTAATATCCAAATATCAGGGGGGCCCAGAGGCTTCCAAAAATTTGAATCAGGAAACGGTAGAGTACAGACAGAAATAGTAGAGGACAGAACTCATGCTCAGTAAAATGTGTCTTTGAACAGTTGTTCAAAAGTACACGTGGGAATAGCATAATAACAAAAAGTCATTCTCTACAATGGTGTGAAAGGAACTTGTGAGTATTCTCTGTCAAGAGCACCCCCACATCTCAGTGGTGGAGGACAGAGTGAACACCTGACAGACATGAAAAACCAGAGCCCATCCTGACAGCACCATCGAGGATGCCCTACGCACTGGTTCAATGTTACAGTCTTTCTTTCCTTGGTGCTGACTGCTTCCTTCAATCCCCATTTCCTTTAAGAGCTCTCTCTCTTGACTCAACTTTAAAATCTGACATTTGATATATATGTATATTGTATCCTCTGTGTGTGTCTGTGTGTTCTCATTCTAGAAACTAGTCATTACCAAGTCTATGACATATTAATGGAGATATATTTACAGATTAATTTTACTACAAACTTACTATGAATGGATAGTCCAACCAAATGCACATGTCCACTTTTGATATACTAGACTACATCAAATTTTAAAAATTAGATAATAGATTTATTATCTATAAAAACAATAAGCTTAACTAAAATATAAACTTTGGTGGGCAGATGGAAGGAGAACCTTAAGGCACAACCCGATGTTCAAATATTGGCTTTGGACAAGAACTCTTTAAGACGTCATTCTCTTCTGTGTTGACTCTTTTCTACCACATCCGCAATGCATGGTAGTTCTTGGACATTCCAGAGTTGAATTCTTCCAGGTGGGAATGAATAACGTGAAATTCTTTTCCCAAGAGCTCCAATGAAAAGCTAGGAATTTCATTTCATTTCCCAATTTGGGGTTACACGCTTATACTCCAAGCAATTATTGTAGACATAATGAGAGAATATTGATGGTGCTGATCAGAACCACAGGGCCCAGAAAGAAGAAAATGGACAATGAGTGGGAAAACTTTTGTTCCCCATAAGACAATTGAAATGTCCTTACCAGGATTGAAAAATGAATCCTCGTAAAAGAAAACAGATTGGCAGAATGTTTCCTCTCCCTCTGACTATGGAATAATGTAGCCATTTTTCATAACGCAACTCTTAACACAGAAAACATCAAATTAAAAATAAAGGAATAGAGATATTTGGATACAAGACTCATGGAAAGTGTTTCAAATTTTAATGGTAATAGATATAAGTGTGATGAAATTTGCGATGACCCTTGGATCAATTTCCCCTCTTTTCAGTTTTTCCTAAATGATTAGGCACTTCAAAATTACCTAGAGTTTCTTTCTGTTTATTTCTCTTCCTAAACAAAACAGTATATCCTGGAGGATTTTATTTTAAGGATAATAAGGAAGTTCTCAGGCTTATCATAAATAAATTCATTAAATTTATTGCAAAGCAGTCAGGCAAGGCATCCAAGGAAGATTTGTAGACACTGACGTTTCCTTGTGAAGCTGAAGTAACAATCGCCATGCTGATGTACAAATCTTTACACTGCAGGCTTTTGCCTTCAACAAGACATGTTGGTGGTGTTGGAGGGGAAGACTCAGAGGCAGTCTTCAGGGTCATGGTCCAAGGTCAGTCATGTTGAGGAGTATCTCAGCAGGTGAGACAGAGAATCAGAGAAATCTTTTCCTGCTGCTTCTCAGAAAATGAACGGAAACCACTTGGCTTATATAACATGTGTGTTGTCATTTTTAATTATAATTGGTGTGTTTTATTGCCAGTTAAAGATTAGTTATATGATATACTTATATTTCATTATTTTATATTATGCTTTATTGCCAATTAGGAAAATTTGTATGACATATTTATATTCTTGTTTACTGCATGTTTCAAGGCCAAGTTAATTAATTAAAAATCATGGGAATTGTTTAGTGACATATTTATGTTATGTTAATTTATAGAGATTTGGTTAATATTATAGTTTGTAATCACAAAGTGCAGGTGCAAAACCCAGCTTTAGGAAGATTTTTACAGCTACTTCACATACTTCTGTTATCTGTTTCCAAGTTAAGGAGCATTATAGAAGTATATATATGTTCCAATTTCTATTTCAGAAATTGTATGCATCTAAATTTACATCATAAGTGACTTATGTATGTGTTTAAAAGTATTATAAAACGTCATAACAGTACAAATATGTATAGACATTCTACATATGAGTAACTTACACATGTGTTTTTTAAAGAATATTACCAACCCAGACAGGATTAGAAACCATATAGAAAGTAGAAATGAAGATGGCAACATGTGCACAAATGTGCTTGATACAAATGATGCATGGAATGTCATCAGAGCTGTAAGAGCCCCCAATAAAATCATAGGGGAAAAAGTACATATAACACCACACTTTAATATTAGATTTAAATAGTTAAAATGCCATACAGAACCGCTGCGTTGTAAAGAGGAGGGCATATTTCAGGGGAAGGTGTTATAAGACAAAGATTAGAACAGCTTGGATTGGGTAGAGCTAGAGCTGAACAAGAATCCAGTGAAAGCTCCCATTCCATTCTAGTATTTGTAGTAATGACTCACTCACTGGACATGAGAACTTTAACCACTTACTGATAAAGATGTAAGATTCCAGCATTCAGATTTGACTTCCACACAAATTGGGGGGGGGGCGATATCTTCAAAGCTGGACCAATAAACATCCTCAAGATAAAATAAGAAAATTGAGGAGTGGTCAAGGGTTTCATTTTACATGTATCCACCATCAATGCCCATGGATTCAGCAGTCAAGAAACAGAACAACATATTACAGACCAATGTGTTGCAAACACTGTTTAAAAGTGTTCAATGTATGTATGGATTGTGATAAGTGATGTACCAGCCTCCAAAAAGTGATTTAGTAATAAATTTTTTAATTAAAAAAAGTGTTTATGTCACATCAATCACTAAATTATGCTTGACTGAAGTCATGACTTTTTCGATGAGCTCACATGTATGTGACAGCTGGAAAATGAATGAATTTTAAAAAATCATTTTATTGAGGGTTTATACAACTCTTATCAGAATCCATCCATCCATTATGTCAAGCACATCTGTAGGTTTATTACCATCATCATTCTCAAAACATTTGCTTTTGAACTATGCATTGTAGAAGAATATTGATTGCCTTGTGAACTACCAGAATAATGAAAGAATCTGTCAGAAAGCTTCTTAGAAGTCAGATCAGCACAACTTCATCTCACATACGTTGGACAGGTCATCAGGAGGGATCAGTCTCTGGAGAAGGACGTTCTGCTTGGAAAAGTAGAAGGCTCTCTGAAAAGAGAAGACGACCCTCGAGGAGAGGTAGTAACACAGTAGCTGCGACAATGGACTTCCACCTGACAATGCCAGTGAGAATGACACAACATTTAGCAGAGTTTCCACCTGTGGCACACGGGGTTGCCAGGAGGCGTAGCCTGCTCCGATGCACTTCATCACAACGTCCCATTCTCCCTAATACTCTTACTATCCCATGACAGTTCAAAATGTATACCACAAAACATACGACCCTTACACCCAACTCATCCTTAGCACCCAGAACAGACGCTGCCTTCATGTTATATTTCACTTCTCATTTTCTTTTACATGATTGCATTGGGGCTCTTACAGCTCTTATAACAATCCATACATCAATTGTATCCCTTGTTGCCATCATCGTTTTCAAAACATTTTCTTTCTACTTGAACCCTTGATATCAACTCCTCTTTTGTTCATTCCACCCCCACCCTGCCACCCTCATAACCCTTGGTAAATTATAAATTATTATTATTTTCATATGTTATACCACTTGCTGCCTTCCTTCACTCATGTTTCTATTGTTTGCCCCTCTCAAGGGGAGGGATATATGTTAATCACAGCAATTGGTTCCCCTTTGTTTCTCCTCCCCCTGCCTTCCCCCTGTCTTCATGGTATCATTACTCTCACTACTGTTCTTGAAGGGGTTATCTCTCCTGGATTCTGCATGTCAAGAACTCTTAGCTGTACCATGGTGCATGCTCTAGTCTAGCCAGATTTGTAAGATAGAACTGGGGTCATGACCCTGAAAGGAGGAAAACTTTAGAAAACTAGAGGATGCTGTGTGTTTTATAAGTGCTGTATTGCACCCTGAATGACTTGTCCCTTCCTTGTGATGCTTCATTTGTCATTTTAAGGGGAAAAAAAGCATTTGAGAGGAAGAACCAACATTGCACATCCAAAATAGGTGACGTGGTAAAGTATAAACAGCACAAGTTTCACATAAAACTAGCAAGAAGGAACAGAAGGCTTCCACATCAGGGAAATGTGGTTTGAGTTGTGTGCCCCTGGACAAGCCGCTCAACTTGTCATCAACAAGTGAATTTCAGGGAATCTCTAGGACATGCCGAGTTTAGCAAGGCTATGGACATCAGGGACTATGATGGAGTAAACAGATGTCAATTATAATTTGTGACCATATCCTGCATTTCTCATGGCTTATAATGTAATTATTCTTTGGGATACAATTATGGTCCTTTGTCTCATTTGGATGAGGCTCTTTTGCAAGAAAAAAAAGAAGGAAAAGTCCTAATAATGTATAGCTGGAAGTTTTATATGGGATAAATTTCCTTGCAACATGATCTTACATAATTAAAAAATGCTTTGCATTTTTAAAAAATTCTCTGCCCTATAAAGTTACAGAAGAAAAAATGATTTGATTCCAAACTTTGTATCTAATATATGACAGCGATGAAGATGTCTGTTAACAGTTAAGACTGTGCACAATGAAAATTGAAAAGAACAATATTTCTAAATTAAAGTATCATTTGTATGTGTGTATAAAAGCATATTGTAAAAAAGCTTCTATAAAATAAACACTTTAAGAAGACATTTGACCATTTCTGCCACATCTTCCTTACTGGCAAGAGATTAACAGTAAAGAGCAAGAATGCTTTGCATTCACGCTTCTTTCACCTGTGTAACCTTGAACCATTTTCATATCCTTTCATTGTCTTCATGGACTACTAGGTAAAATGGGGAGAAGCTAGTACCTATCGTATAGGATTACTCTGAAAATTATATTAACTGAGTTGCTTATAGAATCTTTCTGAGCCGACTGCATCTAGCAATCTTGTTTTGTTTTTGATTTTTTAGTCTCTTTGGAACTTATATATCGTGATCTTGTTTTGTGTATTCAACTTTATATTTTTTGTTTTCAACTGGATTAGAAACTTTAAAACTGATAGATGTTAAACCATACACTTTTGAGTAGCCATTATACCAACCATTCAATGGAGGTATTGACCAGAGTTTCTTAATTAATGAATTTAAATTGACCAGCAAGACCAGCATTTTAGCAATCATGAACTACACCAAACTTAAATACCTGAAATACACAGTTTTGCTAAACATGATAAACAGTATGATACTTAGGAATTTTTCCATGGAGAATCATAACCAACTGCAATTGAGTCAATTCTGTTTCATAGTCAGAGAGTACAATTGCTTTTTGTGGTTTCTGTAACTCCATATAGGAGGAAATCGCCTCATCTTTCTTCTTCAAAGTATGTGGTGAATTTGAACTGCAGAGATTGCAGGAGGCATTCCAACATATGAAGCATTATGCCACTAGGGCTTGCAGAGAATTGTAGATAATTTTTTTACAACAGCTATCTCCTTCAGGGTTATATCACATGTTCTCTTCCCAGCTAAATCAAAGTGTTAATATATTTGTCATGTGCATCATTCTGAAGATATTTTTATCTTTTCAAAAAGGCCACATATGGTGAAGGGGGGAGAGTTGACTTAGGTCATGTATTAGAACTTAAATTGTGAGCATTTGGTTTGTGGAAGACTATGGTTTCAGAAGGAACCCTCATTCTATTTTGAGTTGACATAAATTTAGTCTCCAAGAAGTTCCTTCTGATCATAATCCACAAGTGTAAAAAGTTTTGTCCTAAACAAAGTCTGTTTGACACTAGATTATGACACACTTACCAGGTCAGATAAGATGTGATGGTGATGCACTGCATTACAAAGTTGCCTTGCTAACTGCAAGGTCAGCAGTACAGAGAAAGAGAAGAGTCCCTGCTCCAGCAAAGATTTATAGCTGGGGAAACCCATGAGAAGGCAGTACTGTCCCATAGGGTTCCATTGACTTGGAACAGACTTGCTGGCAAGGACTCGCACCTGGCCCGGGAAGAGCCATCCTTTCCCTCGGAGCCTAGCGCAGGCATATCCTCTCTCAGGGTGCAGTCTGTCCACTTCAATAATATGCAATAGTGTACATATCCCAAACACGATCCTTTTCCAGATTCCATAGTCTCACCTGTATTGAACTTTGATCTGCCACCAATCAAAATGTTCTAACTATAGTCTTTGTTTTCCCTGGTCTACGTTTAACCAGATGACCAGGAATCCTTTGAACACTATTACGGCTCCATAATGATTGTCTCCCTCATCCCAATGATTTGCCATCTTCCTCTTGACTTTGTCCTGTTTAAGACTTAACAGAGTGGTCTATGTAAAATGTGCTTTTATTTGTAGTCTTTTCTCCTAGATGGTTTCTTTATGGATATGATCTTTAGTCAGAGACTTTGTCATCTACTACCCAGCCAAAGATCAATTCATAAGGCATACCCATGAGAATGCAATTTAAAATCTACATGATCCAATTTTGGATCACAGGGATTTTTAAAATAATTTTATTTGGGGCTCTTACAGCTATTATAATATTCAGTACATCATTTGCATCAAGCACATTTGCACACATGTTGCCACATACATTTCCAAACATTTTCCACTTCAGCCCTTGGTATAAGCCCCCCTTAAAAAAAAAAGGCTTCTTTCCCCTCCCCCCCATCTTATGAGGTACTCATATACCTCCCATCACGATCCATACATACATCAATTGTATGCAGATCTCATTTGCACACTTGTTGCCATCATCACTCTCAATACATCCTCCCTGCATTTATTCCCCCAGTTCCACCTCCTCATATTTTCCTTCCTCCCTCCCCGCCATGAACCTTTAATAATTTACAAATTGCTATTTCATATCGTACACTGTCCAATGTGTCCCTTCACTCACTTCCCTGTTGGCCATGCCCCAGAAAGGAAGTTATATGTAGATCCCTGAAATTAGTTCCCCCTTTCTACTCCACCATCCCTTCACCCTACCAGTCTCACCACTCCCATCACTCATCCTGAGGGAATATCTATCCTAAGTTCCCCATGTTTCCAACTCCAATGTACATCCCCTATTCTAGTTGTTTTTGTCTGGTAGAACCAGGAGCATGATAGTGGGTGTGGGGAAGCATTTGAGAACTAGAGGAAAGATGCATATTTTGCTGTTACTACACTGTACTTTAACTGGCTCATATCCTCCCTGCAACCTGTCTATAAGAGGATGTCACCTCACCTATTGATGGACTTTGGGTCACCAATCTGTACTCCCCCCTATTCATCATGATATAATTTTAGTTCTTTGATGCCTGACACTGGATCTCTTCAACACCTCATGGTCACACAGGTTGGTATGCTTTTTCCATGTGGGTTTTGTTGCTTCTGAGCTGGATAGCTGCTTGTTTACTCAAGCCTTTAGACCCCAGGTGCTACATCTTTTGATAGCCAGGCACCATCATCTTTCTTCACCACCATTGCCATGGACAAATTTGTTTTCAGTAATTGGGTAGGGAAGGTGAGCATCGAGCATCCTGGAATGCCAATTTAATAGAACTAAGTGTTCTTGCATTTAGGAAGTACTTAAGTGGAGGTCCAATGCCCATCTGCTGTTCTACTACTAAGCCTGTATGTACAAGTTTGTTGATCTATTTCCCCCATTGTCACATATAGATATATGCACCTATGTACATGCCTGTATTTAAACCTTTATAAATGTTTTTTACCCCTAGTTCTCTCCTCTATTTTCTTTTACTTCCCTCTTGTCCCACTATCATACTCAGCCTCCATTGGGATTCAGTATTTCCTCTCTGTTACATTACACTTGGTCAATCCCTACTGGACTTCTCTCATCCATCTTGTCTCTAATTTTGGATCAATTGATATAGCCTTATCCCTGGGCTTGTCAACACCATCTCCTTTCCCCCTTCTCCCCTTCTCCCATGGCCTGTACCCTGGAACTATCAACCAAGTCATTTTCACCTCCGGATTATTCATCCAATCTATCTTATTTAGATAGGCCTGCAAAGGTAACAATATGTACCAAAAAAAGGCTTCCTAAAATGAAGCAACCAAAGGAAATAAAGCAATAATAGCAACAACAACCAAAATAAATCCCAATGTTATATATATATATATATATATATATATATATATATAACAATGTAAAAACATGTAAATAATTCAAGGTCTGCTCATTGACCTCCAGGAGTGTCCCCTAGTTGAGTCAGATGGGGTGCCACTCCCACAGGGAATTTTTTTTTGTTTTTTTGTTTTTGTTTTTTGGGGGGAGCATCACTGCCCTCTGGTGGTGGGAGTAGGATACCCAGCCTTTGCTCCTGTGGAGCCACTGCTGGAATTGAACCTCCATCCCAGTGGGCTGCAGTCCCGCGCACAACTCTACACCACTGGGGCTCAGCCCCACAGGGAATTTTTTAAGACTCAAAAAGTACCTTGTGCATTTTACCTGGCAATCTCTTCTAAAACAAGAATAACAACAACAACAAACATATATGGATTAATTTGTAATAACAATCAGCAGGGGAGATAAACAGATTGTTATATTCAAATATCCTTGAGAAATATGTTGATAGAAGAGGAAGGAAAATAATAAATTACTCATGAGGAAGTAATTCTACATGAAAAATGTATCCTCCTGAGGAATTAATCCTCCCTCTCATAAATAAGAGAAATAGATGCCTCACAAGAATAGACCACCTGTTTCAGGGACGGCCAATAAAAACTCAACAAAAATGAATAGCCCACCAAATAACAGTTGAGACAAATTTTATATAGTGAGGAAAAGTTTGACATTTGCATTAGGGATACAAGTTTTATGGAATATATGAAGACAGAAATAACTCCTCTGAATCAAATGACAATCATACTCCCAAAAGGATGCGGTTATAAGCACAAACCATCACCTGTCTGTCAATTTGTTCGACAATGTATTGATGAAATGTTCGAGGCTACATCAGCTCTATTTCCATACCACCAGGGAAATCCATGATGAAGAAGGTTTCAGCAGAGCTTCTGAACAAAGGGAGTCTAGGAAAAAGTGTCTGAAAGACAATAAGTAAAGACTAATTCCTCTCTTCAGCTATCAAATGAAATACTAAACTTTTTGCCACAGGATTTGGGAGATTTAATGAGCTAATATTTATGAAAATAATTTATAAAAATCTAATACATTATAGATATTATTATTATTATTATTACTAGGACAAGAACTATGTTTGATCAACTGGCAAAAATCTATATCTAAAAATAAAGCACTGAAGTTGCTTATAGTTGATTAATCAGTGAAGTAGAAAGCTCTTCTCTGAAATCAAAGAACTCATGGGTTTTATTTTTAAACTGATCCTTAAGATCTCTGTGACTAAGTTCTCATCACTAAATTTTTCCTTTATCAAATGGGAAAGGTAATACTCAAAAGTATAATATTTAAACAAAATGATAGAAATGAGGTGGAGGACCCTTCAAACTCACTGCCATCAAGTGGATGTCAACAAACCTTACAAGACCTTAGAAGACAGGGTAGAACCGCCCCATGCATATCTGAGACAATAACACTTTGAGATTAGAAAGTCTTTCTCCCAAGGAGTAACTGAGAGTTTAGAACTGCCAATCCTGCAAATTGCAGCCGAAGGCCTCCATATAGACATGAGAGTACTTTTTTAAATTATAGGGAGTCAGTAAGAGTCCAGTAAAAGAGCTACCACTGGGCTGGAAACTCACCTGTGAAGCACAACAAATTGCTTCACTTCTCTGGGCCTGTTTTTAAAACCTGACAGATCAGTATCACAGGATCACTGGGAAGATTAAGTGAGATAGTAGATTAGTGTGTCTCAAATGTTTCAACCAATTACCTCTAAGAATAGAAGCGATGGATGAGCATGACAGAGGAGTCAAGGAGGGGAGATAAAAGGACTGCGACAAGTATAACATTTCTTTCACTTTTCTTAATCACTTTATATGGTGGAACAGCTATCCCACTCTACTGCATAATCTATGATAGTTTTAATAAAATATCCCTTTTCCTAAAACCTCTAAATGGTATTGATTTTCCACGGTGAGTACTATATTTACCAACTCTTGACTTTCAGTTGGAGCAGTGAATTCAGTCTTGTCTGGTTAGTTCCAAAGTTATGCTATTCAAGAATATAAAGCTGGTTTTCTGTTTCAAATAACTGTACCAGTTACTCTACATCTGCTAGTTTATAAATATTTCTGTCTGGAGTCTGGACTCAGGTAGCGCTAATAAGTTTAGACTATGATCATTTTGCAAAGAAAATTTATAAAAATACTTGCTTCATACCGTATTCAATATAGTGAACTAATTTTCTATATCTTAGCTGGAGCGTGAATGTTGTATGTTCCAAGGATGCAAGAGGTCCTGGTGGCACTTAGACTGTGTGTGGGACAGGTAGTTCAAACTCAATTGTCACTCCACTGGGTAATGATGACATTGTCTGCTTCTGTAAAGATTTACAGTCTAGGAAGCCCACAGAAGCAATGCTGCACAGTGTTTAAGGGTAGTTCGCAGTTGGAATTGATTCAAAGGCAGCAGATCTTCTATAAATGGCATCGCTGTGTCATATTCATCTTGACGTCCAAGTCATGACTTGACAACCACTCTTGCCCACTTTAGAAACAAAGCCTGTTCAGTGCATGAATTACAGACATTTCCATAAATGTCCTTTGAGATTTCATTCTGAGTTTCTCTCACAAAGCACAGTAACTTAATCTGTAATAGTGACCTTCATCACCAAAACTGAGGTATGAAAATAAGTTTATAGCCTAAAGTTTTATTTTTTGAAATCCTATCTATAGCAGTCAAGTAAAATGCCTCTGTGCTGCAATTAGTAGAATCTTATCCAATAAAAAAAGAAATTCCTATAGTCACTAATCAGATTTTCTAAATTTTTGCTACAAAATTAGGAAATTAGTTTGATAAAATGTATTAACATGAATTTTTCTTCAATGAAAGGTGAAGTTTCTGCAGGCTCTTGGTGGGTTTCTGTGTTGCCATTTAACTTCTCCCAACTTTATTGCTCACAGGATAACAGCATAACTCCTTCATTACAAACTACAATAAATTGCACCTCTTTTTTCTCTTTCTCCAGCACCACTAAAATTCTGATCAAAAATCTTCAGGTATAACTGTCAACCTTTTCGATAGTTTAATGCTCCCTCTTCCCTTTTCCTTTAAAACTCAAATCATCAGGCCATACACCAAACTCAATCCTTTTAGCTCAACCTTCAGCTACACAATCGTCATGCCTACAGGTGAACAATAGCACCAGGGAGGTACACACTGCTTAGAACAATCAACCACAGGAGATCAAAAGGACAGCATTTTTTTAAGGATAAAGTTCAAAAGGCAGGAAGCAATAAGCATGAACAGAAACAATAAACACAGGAAGAAAGTGCCATGTGTCTTGTTTCACTGTGGAGACTGACATAAATTCCACAAAACAAAATGTGTCTAAATTGCTGAATGGAAAACCAATTTTCTCTATAAAATTTCATTCAAATCATAAAAAGAACTTTGAATAAAAAAAGAAACTCGAGCAAACTTGTCCATACTAAATTGGGCGTCAGAAAAGGACAAGGTTTGGAGACCTCAGCACATATTCTGCTGATCACAGGTAGTCATTCTGATCGGAGCCTGTGTTTGAAAAGTAGAATTTTATACATTCTGTGAAATTAATCAGAAAACAGATTAATACCATTAAAATTGATGAGGGATGTTGGAAATAAATATTATGCAGGTAAGTTGTGTTAGCTTAAGGATAGAGATTTTTGCAAAGAATATGAAGCCACACAGCCTGGAAATATTCATTGAGCATGTTTCCTCTTACCCTCCAAGAGATACCCTCAGTTATAGCAATTGTTTCTATCTCATTTTTGAGGGAATTGTGGTTAGAGATAGAAAGTGAAGGTCAAGAACTTTCTGTGTAAAATAGAAATCTGACTTGCAGCATAGAGGGACAATTTCCAATTCCATATTTGCTGCATCATCCAAATATTATATAACAAGCAGTTAAGCTCCATGCACAGTCATAATTTTGACCATCATCATGTAGGATTGCACCATCATTTATCTTTTGCAACACATGGTCCAGAGAAATTGAAACCAACAGGCCATACTGAAGGTTCCTCCCGCCATAGGTCTAAGGGAAACGGTAAGACCTAGAGGTAGACACGAGAGTCATATAAGCTCTGATGACGTTCATCTTCGCAATACGGAATTCCTGAAGAGTTTCTGATCAGGAAAAGTATGAAAGTCATGAGATCTTCAGCACTACAAATTGCAAATTATTTCAATGGTATTTAAACTAAGTCAACAACCATTCTCAGGGTAAACCGTATGATAATTATAAAAAAGTGGCCATCTGTGGAAATTTATTTCTTCATACGTTACTTACATTTTATTTACAATACTGTGTCCTATCCACCATTCCATCCCAGTCATCATTTTTATCCAAGTCTTTAAATAGTAACATAGAAAGCAGAAAACAAATTGTAGATCAGCTGAAAACAATAGGACACAAATCGATCCATAAGCTGTCATGCTCTAGAAAAATAATGTTCTTTATTAGAAAGTATTTCAGCTGGCTGCATTTTAGACTACATTGTTACTCCATCCTTGGCAGTAGAGTATTCAAGCGTTAGGCTACTAATACAATGGTTGGAGTTTGGAGGCTGTCCAGAGACACCTCACAAGAAAGACCTGGGGAGCTAAGAAAAATCAACATTGGACCTGAGTTTTCACAGGAGCATATCATGAGCTACAGCCAACTTGATGGCAGTGAGATGACCCGCCAGTTTGGCTTCAGGTCATTCAAAGGTGCCCACCTGATCAAGGAGATGGGCTGACACATGACTGCTACAATGGATTCTAACAGAGCCACAATTGTGAGCATGGCCCAGGACCTAGCAACGTGACATTTTACATCCTGTTACATAGAAATAAGGTTCCTCCGAATCTGTCTACTGAATAGCACCTAATGACAACATAACCACCAGTGGATGATTTTTTTTTCCCCATCGAATGATCTAAGGGAGCTCAAGCACACACTATTTAGTGATTTCTTGCAGGTGGGAGAAGAGACTCAATCTGCGGTCACTCTTTCTGAACTGTTTAAGCTGGAATATGAAAAATTCACAGGATAATTTGCCACAAGGGCTCAAACTGAGAATGGAAGGAAAGTTTATATTGATGGGGGCAAAAAATGTGCAAATGTGCTTGACATACAAGGCATGGATGGATGGATGGATTGTGAGAAAAGTTGTATGATCCCCCAATAAAGTGATTTTTTAAGTTTATATCAATAATCAATGTGCATGCAAACAGCAGTAAAGAAATGAAATGATATATTGCATTGGGCAAATCTACTGCACAAGAGTGCCTTCAGGTGTTGAAGAGAAAGGATGTCACTTTGAAGACTCAGGTGCACCTGCTCCAAGCTATGGCACCTCTATTTGTCCAGAGCAAGGGTTCTCAACCTTTCTAATGCTCTGATCCTTTCATACAGTTCCTCATGTTGTAGTGACCCCCCCCAAACCAAGAAATTATTTCTGTTGCTACTTCCTAACTGTAATTTTACTACTGTTATGAATTGGACAACCCCTGTGAAAGGGTCGTTTGATCTCCAAAGGAGTCATAAGCCACAAATTGAGAACCACTGCTCTATATGCATGTGAAAGTTATATCATGAACAAGGTACAAGGTAAGCTACCAAATAATTGATGCATTTGAATTATGGTCTGAGAAAAGAATATTGGAAGTATGGTGAACTTCCAGAGGAACCAACACATCTGTCTTGGAATGCTCCTTAGAAGCCTTAGAGAATTGGGGGCATGTACTTTAGATGTATTTTCAGGAGTTCATTCCCTGGAAATGCTTGGTAAAGCACAAAGTCGTAAAAGAAGAGAAGGACCCTCAACAAGATAGACTGACACATGAACATCAACAAGGGGCTCAAGCATTATCACAAACCTGAGGAGGGGGCAGGACCTGGTGGTGATCTTTCTGTTAAACATAAGATTGTCATGAGTTCAAATGGATTCAACAGCACCTAGCAACCACAGGAAAAGACAAATCATATATATGATTATAAGAAGCCTTTGATTACATTTATGTATGATTTCCCTTTTCCCTGTGCCTGCTAGGTGCTATTTAATATATCATATGATATATACATCATATTATACATGTGTATAATATACATATTATACACACATGTATGTGTGCATATATGCATATACATATATAAAATGAGAGGCTGTGACAAGTAAAAAGATTTAAATGGTGAAAGAGGAGCAGTCAGGGAACTGAAGGTAGTGGTGGGCTGGAACACGATTAACTCAGGAGCTGGGAAGCATGTTTGATGTGTACCACTAATTGATTTGACACTTTCTGTGGTGTCACTCCCTCTCCCTGACCAGTGTAGGGTTACTCATAAGAAGTCACCAAACAGGAAGTGTGCAAGAGGAAGGAGGGCCACATTCGGCACACCCCGGAGAGAGGATGCCAAGGAATCCCTGTTGCTGGGCTCCTCAGGCTAGCAGGAATCCATTTCCAACCTCCAGGAAACTTGATTCTAGAAGAGTTACTTATTTGGGATTACCGTGAAATTGCAATCTCCCTAATTAAAAATTAATTTCAGTGAATCTATATTCACTATAATTCAAAGAGTCAACAGAAACAGCCTTTTTGTACCCAATTAAAAAACTGCAAATACAGGCTGTGGAAGACAAAGGGTTTTTTAGGAGCACTGACTAAAAATATTGAAACGTTTTAGATTAGAACAGGTCTCAGTGGCTTCCTCACTTTTGTTTAAGTTGTGACCTGTGCTTTTCTAAACTTCCTGCATTGATTCTAACATAACCAAGGGGAGTAACAATAATAATGGATGCTGTCCTTGGTTCTGCATCAGAAGAACTGTACGGATAAGTCTCTCCAATCACTCCTTTCCATAAAGAAGCAGGAGTGGAAGCAGACCAGTAAATCTAGTTAGTTACCTCTAAATTTCTAGTGCTACTTATTAAGATTTCACTGGACAATTTTTAAATTTTTCCAGTATAATAGTGCGTTTGGTTTATTTGTTTTTATGAAATAAATCTCTATCTATCTGTCTATGTATGTCTCTATACATGTATACCTGTGGATCTGTCACTTTTATTTTTTAGTTTATTTCTAAAAGAATCTCCCTCCCTGCCAATATGTATCAGAAATAAATTACCAGGTCCTTCTTTACAATCATTATCTCAATGTATCTCTAGTGTGGATTTGCTTTATGAGTGACAGAGGGCGGGCTGTGGAGGTGGGGAGCGCGTTGACCTGATGCAAGATTGTAAGTACCTAGGGGACGATTGACCATCCCTTAATACTTCTACCGAGTGTATCAATTGCTCTCCCTTGTCGTGAATTTTTTTAATCGCAGCTTCAACTCTGTTATTATTCAATGTAAAACACCCTTGTCTGGAATGCATATATCCTGCTATCAGAACTATAATAGAGTTGAATAATCATCTATATTAAATTTAATTCCAGTCAAAACTGCTTACATAGAAATGGATATGATAATAACTCCTAAAATTCAGAAAGTGCCGCAAAATGATGGGCAAAAAAAGTTTGATGTCATTCAGCAAGACATGGCATTTATATGAATAAAAAGAAATATAACCAGAAAAATTTAAATTGGCATGATGTAATTAACCCAGTTGGAATTTAGCCAGATTACTATAGTCTGTCCCAGTGAACCTGATGGCGGTGTCTCTGCCGTGCCAACATCAAGGAATATTTTAAATTAAATCTCAAAAAAGGTAATTCAACAGCAAACCCTCAACTCAGTGAACATCTGAGAGAACTAATTTCAACTTTTGTTAGCTTGTAGAGCAATATAAAGCAAATCTTGTACAGAATTCTGTGTCTTTTCGGTGAAGTGGCTGCCATGTAGATTTTTAATAAAACTTAAGCCTCTATGTAATATTTTGAAGATATTTTCATACTGGGCTCCCTTTAAGTCTTCAATCCCAGCAGAAAAATGTATCACACAAATAATAAGAGTGGGGCTTATTCTCTTGCTCATTTTGATGAGTTCCTAAAGTCATGAGCTTGTAGAGGCTGTAAGGTTAGGAAATTCACAGAAATGGGAAAATATTATTTCCTTAATTTTGGCAAATACACATTTAAAAAGCATGTACTATGGCTGTTGACCAGGAAGCCTAGTCACACAGTGGTTAAACGCTCTGGTGCTAATGGAAAGGGGAACCGATTAAAGGCACCACCAGCTGCTTGGGAGAAAGATGCTGGTGATCGGCTGCTTGAAGATGATCGCCGAGGACAGTCCTGCCCTGGCCTAAGGGCTGTCATGGTCTTGCCATGTGTCCAAATCTGCCCAACAGTTCAGAACACCATAGCCATTGTAATGCTTTCAATGTGTCTGGTGTCTAGCTTTAAAAATCTTATTCTAGGCACCTGAAGGAAAAGTTGCAGTAAAAATAATTTTCTATCACAAGTTGATATCTATCCCTTGAATTCCAATACACTTAATTTTTGTGTATTAAAAGCTTTTCTGTCTTTGAGCAAATACATTGCACTATCTGTACCAAAATGCCAATATCCCTGGAATAAAGTTGTATTTTCCTAGTTTATAACAAAACTATCTTATGCTTAAACTGTAGTTAATCCTGTGTACCTCAGGGTACTAGGGTTTTTTTATTATCGTTGTTGGTTGGGTTTTTTGTTTTGTTTTTTTCCGCAAACACCAAAAGGGGAAGAAAGTAAGTTCAGACAGTGCTCGGCTGCTGTCTTCCCTGTCTGAAAGCTCTGAGAAACAAAGGCAGCATTGTCATTGTTTCATGATTTTAACTCTGCTGGGAAGCTTCTCTAGTAAGTTTCAACGGCAGGGGATGCATTTGATGAAAATCTTAAAAGCAATTGAGTGATATAAACTGTTGACTTTTATCCTTTCCTACCACGAGTCGCTTATTCTTTGAAGGATCTTTACCTGGGAAGCTTTCAACTACCTTTGTCAAGTGAAGCCTCCTGTATCCTGAGATAAAACAAAATTAACTTTTCAAGGACATGGTGGTCTGGAAAGAGGGAAGTTATTGAGGAGCTAAAGCACACGTCCAAAAATCTAATCAGTACCCTCCTGAATTTAAGGTTTGTGAGAAACCTACTTTTGCCTTCAGGCCGAAAAAAGCTGTATGAGAAAATGAATATTTTTTGTGTGCAAAATACACAATCTGTATCATTACTTCCTCTAATAGGTATTATATTCATTTTCATATAAATTATTACATGATATGAGTTATAAATACTCATCAGAAAAACCATGCATCTTTAAGAATCTTAACTGTAAGATGTATGCACCATTTAAATCATACCTATAGTTTACCTCTCAGTGAATTTAATTATCCTCTAGAAGGAAAGGGTTTGCCCTTTTTAAACACCTCTTTTAAAAAATCATTTTACTGGAGGCTCATACAACTCTTATCACAAACTATGTGCACATCCATTGCATCAAGCCTATTTGTACATTTGCTGCCATCATCATTCTCAAAACATTTGCTTTCTACTTGAGCCCTTGGTATCAGCTCATTTTCTCCCCTCCTTCCCCCCTCCCTCTCAAACCTTGATAATTTATAAATTATTGTTAATTTTCCATGTCTTACACTGTCCAGTGCCTCCCTTTACCCACTTTGTGTTATTTGTCCCCCAGGGAAGAGGTTAATAGGTAGATCATTGTGATTGATTTCCACTTTCTCCTCCACCTTCCCCATCCCCTCCTGGCATTGCTATTCTCATTATTGGTCCTGAGAGATTTATCTGTCGTGGAATCCCTATGTTTCCAGTTCTAATTTGTAAATTAGAATTAGGATCATAATACTGGGGAGGAAGAATCATTAAAGAACTAGAGGAAAGTTGTATGTTTCATCAATGCTACACTGCACCCTGACTGGCTCATCTGTTCCCCATGACCCTTTTGTAAGGGGGATGTCCAGTTGCCTATAGGTCCCCATTCCACATTCCTCCTCATTCACAATGATATGATTTTTTGGTTTTTGATGCCTGATAATTGATACCAGCAACCCCTCATAATCACATGGAGTGGTATGCTTTTTCCATGTGGACTTTCTTGCTTCTCAGCAAGATGATCTCTTGTTTATCCTTAAGCCTTTAAGACCCCAGATGCTACATATTCTGATAGCTAGACACCATCAGATTTCTTTGCCATATTTGCTTATGCACCCACTTTGTCTTCAGTGATGTGCCAGGAAGGTGAGCATCATGGAATACCAATTTAATAGAACAAAATGTTCTTGCACCGAGGGAGTACTTGAGTGGAGGCCCAATTTGCATCTTCTACCTTAATACTAAACATATAAATATATGCACTTAGATCTATTTACCCGTCATCCTACATATTTACATATGCACATGCCTGCATTTAGTCCTCTAAAAATGTCCTGTGCCTCCTAGTTCTTTCTTCTGTTTCCTTTTACTTTCCTCTTGTCCAATTGTCATGCTCAGCCTTCATTTGGGTCTCAGTGATCTCTCAGTTACATTGCCCTTGATCAAGCCCTACCAGGCCTCCTACACCCTCCTCACCACCGATTGTCGTGGATCACTTGATGTTCCTTTGTCCCTGGATTTGTTACCACCCATTTCCTTCCCCTGCCTCCCCCTCTCCTATGTTCTCCCTGGAACTGTCATCTCCATGATTGTTTATCCCCCTATCTTATTTAGATAGACCTGCAGAGATAATAATATGCACAAAAACAAGACAGAGCAAAACAAAGCAGCAGCAACAACAAAAACCAATGACCCCCAAGAAAGAACGAAACACCTATAAATGGTTCAAAGTCTGTTTTTTGACCTTTAGGAGTTTTTTCTGAGTCTGATGGGGTGCCACATCCTGGTCCCGAAGTCTACCTTTGGCATTCCCTCAGGACTTCCTGGCTCTGTTCCCCTTGCTGTGCTGTTGCACGCCCTTAATGTTTTGCCTTTGTGTGGGGAGGTCAGATTGGGTGAAATCCCCACAATGTGTCTCCAGTGTTGTCCCCCCTGTGGCCATGGGTCCGTGAGGGATGTCGCATCTCATAGTGGGGCCAGCCATATGCGCCTCTTTGTGCACTGGTTACAGTGAGCAGGGCGATCATCCTCAGGGCTTGGTGGGCCAGGATGTGTTCCACTCTGTCTTCCTCCCCCTTCATTTGCTCCTGTGTGTTCTCATCAGACTCGCCCTGAGGCGAGGAAGAACCCTGAGCTGTAGCTTCAGTGCTGTCCTCTGACATGAATTCTTCTGGGGGAAGAGGCAGTTGTCCACTTGTATCAGAAGTGGCTGATTTCTGATATGCTCACAGCAAGGGTTCAACAAGCAGTTGTGCAGCAATAATTATGATTTATTATACAAATGATATAAAGATCATGAGAGATAGAGGAACAATAAGAGTCAGACATATATAACATCAGGGTAACATGCTCACCTCCGCCCCGTATGGTGGGCCACATGGAGAGAGGGGATGAACATTAATTTTCCCCATTTATATAGCCTTACAGGGGACACATAAGTTCTATCTCCACCGGTCAGGACATGTTGCAAGAGGGGGTTGTCTTAAGGGTTGTAAGGTGATAATGGTTTAGGGATGCCTACACAACTAAGAGAGGGGTGTGATAAGGAAAGACTTCAGACTCCCTGCGGGGTAGGTGAACAGGTCTGCCTTGTTAGGGGTCATTGACAATGGTTCTAGAATCCCACCCATAGGCCTTTAGGGAAGCAGATCATTATCCTAACTTGAGTCATGCAAAGCCCTCAGATAACTGGGAGCATCAGGGAGATTAGCTATCTTAGTCAGCCTCATCATGAGTCAGATGAATACCTCATAACACTGGTAGCCTCAGTTAGAATAGCTAACTTAACTAGAACACTAAATGTTGGGAAGTCACTTGTTTAATATTGTGGAGTAAGCAATTGTGGAAATGTCCCGTCTTCATCCCACACACTTAGTTGGGATTGGGGCTCTCAGACCTCTCTACTGGTTCTCTACTGCTTCATGCTGATATGGTCCACTCACATCTTGGAGCACCAGGTTAAAACACCTCTTATGTGAGAATCAATATTACTCAATCTCCTATGGAGAAAAAAAAAACTCTTCAAAGTTGGTTTTATCAGTAATAATTAGACAAAATTGAATTGAATAACATTGGCCTCTTCAGTCAGAGCTAGTGATTCTTCTCATTTATTACAGGTGATAGAATATGAGTCATTGTCACCACCACCACCCTGCCTTTAATGCCAATGTGAGTTTTTCTTAAGAAAATGTGGGATTTCCTTAATGCCAAAGGAAAACTTGAAGAGGAACCTGTCAATGGAAAAATATATCATTCTTAGTGCTTGGTGTCATGGATTGAATCATATACTTTCCCAATATGTATCAACTTGGATGAGCCATGGTTTTCTATGGTTTGGCAATTATTAATGATGTAATTTGTCAGTGGTGTAATTATATACTCTTTCCCTTTGATGTGATCTGATGTGATTGGCCAATGTAAGGTGGTTCGGGTAGGCTGCCATACCCTGACTCAAGGCACAGTTTTGAGCCCATGGAAGGGAATTTTCCCCAGCGGGGTCCTGTCTCATGTTTTCATATTACAAAAGATAAAAGGAGAATGAAATTAGCAATAAAGAAAGAACCTGAGTACCACCAAGAAAGAAGAACTGGGAGCAGAGCCATTCCCTCTGCGTCCAGGGTCGCCTGACTAAGAACTTGCTAAACCCTTAAATGGACAGATGCCATTACAAATGGAGATCAACAAGGGATGCTGAACTTGTGCTCCTAGAGGTTAAAAGTCCGCAAGACCTTCTCCCAGAACCAAGAGAGAGAGAAGTCTTTTTGTCCTAGCTGTGTCTAGCTGTGTCTAGCTCAAATTATCCTGCGTTCAGGTTTCTAATTTCCTAAATAGTCAGGGAATAAATTAGTTTGTTAAAGTCATTTGCTAGTGTTATTTCTGCATTAACATCACTAGATCACTAAAACATGTGGTAAAGTTAAAAAGTTAGTGAAAAATGCAGAAGACCCTCAATTAAGTGGATTGACCCTTAACAGATTGCTACAACATTGGGTCTAAACATAGCAACTAATGTGAGACTGGTACAGAGTGAGGCACTATTTCATTCCATAGGGTTATTATGCATCAGGACTGGTGCAACAGTACCTAATAACAAGGACAGATGTAAATATTACCTTTTGAAGAAGCATATTAATAATAAAATTTTTCATGCAAAATGTAAGCCAAGATTTTAGGTCTTCTATTAATTTATTTAACTTATATGTCTGAAGTACTGTGTAAAAGATTTTATAATTGCATCTCCCTAGTGTGTGTGTGTGTGTATATATATATATATATATATATATTTCATTTCATTCTGTCCCTTGAAATTGACGAGTACATTTTTTATGAAGCATTTAACCTACCCATAGAGATACCTTAATGTTGTTAACAAAGTCAGTCATTCTTCATCCTGATACAGAGAGGACCCCTGTAATAATCCGTACAGTAGTATTGGCAGAAATGGAAATTAAAATTATTCACTTCAAAGGCTTATATGAGTGCTATTTGTGCTGGAATAAATTGGCACTTCTTTCATAGCTTTGATAATGACCCTCTAGGGCATGGGTGGCAGCATGCAAATAAGGTGTAGCAGGTCTTACTTGGGGAGTGATCAGTTTTGACATTCTATTAAAAGTGAGTCATCACAGAAACAGGAAGAGGAAATTCATGACCATCAAGAAAGGAAGGCCACTAGATGCATGCAAGATCCCTGCCTGAAGTGGCAGAGGGAGCAGAAGCACCAGAGACCATGAGCCTAATGGTGGGCTTCCTGGTTCGTCGAACAAGGCAGAAGACAAGAGATTATGTGACATGGAGGCTGAGGGTCAGAGGAGATGTGGCTCCTGGGATAGCTGAAAAGAGACATTGCTACAGACAAAGGAACTATCTCCTTGTCATGTTTTCTGAGCCTGGTGCGTGGTAGCCTATTCTCTATTATTTCTCCATAACTTTGAATATTGCCATGAATTCTATTTGCCCATTACAATAACTTACTGAATCCAGCAAAGAAGTAGAATGCTAAGGGAAAGGCAATTGGTGTCAGAATAAAGGAAGTATGTGAAGGCGTGTGAAGGAGGCATGCGAAGTTTGACTTTTCTTTACCTTTTCTTTAATATGACATCCTTTTATATTATTGATAGATCCTTTTATGTTCTTGATAGTTTGGCATACTTCATGGGCAAGCATATTTGGGCCTTATAAATCCTGTTCTTTTTCTCTTTTCATAAGCATTTTTTTGACATGAAGGCATATATTTCAAAGCCGTAGTGAATCAGATTATGTGTCAAAATTTTCCACACATATATAAAGGAAATCAATATATTGCTACAGAACCAATGTTGAACAAGTACAGATTTTAAAGAATATTATTGGCTTCTATTGCTTACTTGAGCTTTTAGCTGTGTCTAGCTCAAATTATGAAAGCCTAGATCTAAACTATGAAAGCCTAGCCAGGTTCCACAGTCCCATCACTCCATATGTCCATCCAGGTTTTCATGGCAGAGAAGTAATGTTGACAGCTATATATAAGTTACACAAGTTCTCATTTAAAATGAGGTAGAGATTAGATGACTTTAAATTACAACTAACCTTTCACTAATTGCTCTCTGATATGACATTGTAATATTCACTAATTCCAATTATTCTTTGAATTTTGTATTCACAGAAACTCAACCTCTAGGTGAACTTTATTTTTTCTTTGACATTTACCTCTTCTTCCCTTCCTTTGTTTTCTTTCATTGACCCCTTGACCATCTTCCCCCTTGTAAAGATGTTTAATATCCTCTACTTTTAGTTTGCTCTATTAATAGCGGAGAACATGGTCTGAACAACTAATACATAGATATTGACTTTGTGAGATGATAATTACATAATATGTACTCTCTTTGTCTTTTATACTCAGGTCTTTACCTCAGGCCATAATATCTGTGTATTTAAATAGAACAGAAAAGGTCAGTGCATGATCAACAATATGTATACTGTAAACAAAAACCTACTCCTTTGTCCACTGCACTGTAGATAGCTTCGAGTCTATATAATTTTCTCTAATGTTGACAAGCTTTCATTACTCCTGTTAAATCTCCCAAAATACACTAATTTCCTCCCTATTTAATCACTTATATTTAATTAATCATAGGAACTTTCTAATTTTAAAATGTATAATTTTCATATTTATCCACAATTTTTTCACCTCTCATCTGGACTTTGGCAATATATATATATATGTATATATATATATATTTATTTATTTTTAGAGTCTTTTGTTTTGTTTTGTTTTGTTTTTTGTTTTTGGGCATCACTGCTCTCCGGTGGTGGGAGTAGGAGGCCCAGCCCCACTGCTGGAATTGAACCTCCGTCCCAGTGGGTTGCAGTCCCGCGCACAACCACTACGCCACCGGGGCTCAGCCTTGGCAATATATTTTAAATTAGTACTTGCTGTATAGATTCATGTTCTCAAAGACAATCTTCATGCTGCACCCATGATCAGTTATCCAAACTAAAATGCTCAATCTTCAATGGTTCATAATAATATGTTCAAGCTCTAACAGACCTGGGATTCAGACCCTGATTATCTTTACTTTTTCCTCTTTCTCATTATGCTGTTCACTTCAGGACTCTGAACTTCAAATCATTGAAGGAACCTTTTTTGTGTGACTTCCTCCTTGCTGAGCTTCACCTGGTTAATCTCATAAGATTTTACAACTATTTTTGGCATCACTTCCGATAAATCTTCCTTGAATTCTGTGGCAGTTACAGAGTCTCCTGTCAACTTGAGAAAGGGTGGAGTCTAGCCTGTCAGTCAAGTCACTGTAGGATGGCTTCAGTTTGAGGCATAATGGAGATAAATACAATGGAATATTATGCGTTCTTAGAAAAAATGATGAGTCTCTCAAACACCTTAAGACATGCACAAAATTAAAGGACCGTGTGCTTAACAACATTAGTCAATATCATAAAGAAAAATATGCTGTGATGCCATTATTATAAAGGAAAGTAAAGAAAATTCGTTTTCACACCAACAGATAAGACTATGACAAGGCCAGGATTGGGTTCAGGATGGGACCAGGGGGACAGAGAGGGAAAGGCAGGGATCTCTTGAGGGAGGGTAGAAAAAAAGAACCACATATGTGGGGGGTTGGATGTGGTAGATAGACAATTTTATGTTTACTGGAAGATATATAAAGGTGTAGGGGTGGCATCAACCTGTCTGTCAGGTTACAGCTTGATGATGCCTCTTTGTGGCCTTGTAACAATGAGGACCCAGTCAACCTCCCTCTCTCTTGACATTCATCTTGCTGCTTTCTATGACCCCAAGAGCTGTTGGAGCCCGGCTGTTTCCTTTACCATTCGGGATCCGCACTACTTTGCAATCATCAACTTGTGATATCCCTGGATGCTGCATGATTATCTGTGACTTCATGCATCTGAAGAGGGATTTCTGACTCGTATCAGACTTATGGGCTTCAGTGGGATTGGACTGGAACCTATTCTTGATATATGACTACTCTTGATATAAAGCTCTTTCCTGTACAAGCAAGTGTCACTGGTTTGTTTCTGTAGTCACTCAGCCTAATACATGGCTTTAAAGGAATAGTGTTACATATTTATGTAACGAGATGGGCTATAAAACTACATATGCTATATTTTCTTTGTATCCCACCAGCAAAAGTGAAATAAATATATATTAACAATATATATTAAATAAATATATATTTTATTATATTTAATAATAAATAGATAATAAATAGATAATAATATTATATATTGATATATTTTATTATATATAATATTTAATATATATTAAATAAATAACAAAAATAATAAGGTTGAGATTAAAAAATGAGAGAGAGAGAGAGAGAGAGATGTTGAAGCTTTAAAAACCATTCAGCTCCCTTACCCATCAAATCTAAACATGGGTCTGAGTGGCTATAAAAGGAAGGAAAGTAAAATAGAAATGAACTTGGATTTTTAGTAGCATACAAGTTTATTGAAAATAAACAAACCAAAAAAAATAAACTCCATGATTATATCAAATCATGTTGATATATACTTGCTAAAGTGAAAGATTAATTATTGTGCTTTATGTTCTATACAACTAGAAAGATAAATCATGCTCACTAATCTAAAATCTTTGAATTTTGGAAATAATATACAACATAGCTGTGTCTTGCTCTATTTAAATATTTTTAAAACTAGGAGTTTTAAATGGAGTTCAGAGAAATAAATTTTTTGCCTTTAATGCTACTTTGAGAACTAAGGTGCACCTGCCCCAAACTATGACATTTTTAATTGCCTCATATGCAAGTGAAAGTTGGACATAGATTGAGGAGACCAAACAAGAGTCCATGCATTTGAATAAGGGCGCTAGAGAAGACTAATGAAAGTACTATAATATGCCAAAAGTACAAACAAATCTGTCTTGAAAGAAGTCCAGTCAGAAGGCTCCTTAGAGGAAAGGATGGGGAGACTTGTCCCACGTACATTCGGCACATTGTTAAAGAGAAACCAGTCCCTAGAAGGACATCATGCTTGCTAAAGTCGAGGGTCAGAGAAAGAAGAAGCCACTCCACTACATTGGATTGGCAAAGTGGTCGCAACTATGAGCTGAAGCATAACAACAGTTGTGAGTGTGGTACAGGACCAGGCAGTGCTTTGTTCTGTTTCTACATTACCAATTTGAACTGACTTAAAAACACCTAACAACAACAGCAACATGCAATTCTACAATAAAGACCTTTGAAATGATTGCAGCCGTGCCCAGCGTTTGGTCAATATCACAGCAGGTCCTCGGTTAAGTATGATAGCAAAGACTCATTGAATCATCTCTGAAAAGAAACAATATTTTCACTAGCAAGTAACTCTTCTGTTTACTAGAAGTCACTGAAAATTTCTTATTGGGGTATGTAAATTAAATACCTAAGCATAAGAAAACAAATGAACGTGTAGCCTGAACTGTCTAACATGAATTAAGTGTTACTAGACTCCTATGCTTCCCGCCAAAGATCAAAAGCAATATAGCATTGCATTAATCTGGGTAGACTAGAGAAACAAAATTCATGGACACTCATTTTATAAGAATGAGTTTTATATAAAGGATAAGTGCACATTAAAAAGGCATCACAACTCTAGTCCAATAAGCCAACATATTCAACATATCCAATAAGCCTGTAATTCCAACACTGATCTGCAAAGTCCTGCTCAAACTCAAAAAACACATGCAATGACATCGACTGCAGGAGGAAAGCTGAATCAGTGAGTCTGTCAGCATCTCAGCACTGACAGGGGTCTCCACGCGGCTGTTCCAGCTCCCAGGACTGCATTGGGAACAGTCCACGTGGCTTCTCAGGGATGTCTCACAGGAAGTGAGCTTTGCCAGCTGAGGCAGAGAGCTAACTAAGGCAGCTGCACACTGGTCTGACCTTCAGAGAACAAGAGACAAGAAAGGTGAGGCTGGCAGAGCAATTTATCTCTCTGCCCTTCAACTAATCCCTCATGTGTTTATCAGCCAGTTTGGCCCAATGAACCGAACTATCACCAGCATCAAGTGAATAGATGAACTTTCTTTGAAGACACAAGCAGGCTCGATAAACCAATGCCCCAAATATCACTATTTACACTCTTACTCTTGCCTCCCCTCTTTTAGAGGCTCTCGAGAACAACTCCATTTCCGGATGAGTGAGGAAGAAAATACTTTACCTGATTCTCATACATATGATACGTTAGAACCATCCAACGATGAACTGATCAGCAGTTCAGGCTTACTGTAGTGGCACCATGCAAAAAAAAAAAAAAAAAAAAACACCAGTATGGAGGCCGAATCTGACCTCTTCTGGCTTCCATAGGTGACTGCCACAAGGTGGAGGTTTGACCTTCCATGTCTTGTTTTCTCAACCTCACCCTACTAGGCTCTTCCACAGCTCTCTATTTTTCAACTGAGTTCTATAATTCATTGCAATGTGCACACGGAATTCAGAGACTAAGCTCATGATTATGGAGTTCTTTAGAGAAGTTAGGAAGTTTCTATAAAGCCAGCAAAAATGCTCAGCATAGAGTTGTTCAGTCACAACAGAGTCTTCTCTGCCATGCCAGCAGAAAAGCCTCTCTCTGTCCCTTGACCTCCTGGCCTGGCTCCTGTCCTGCTCAGGAAATGTTAGCAAACTCTTTGAGGGCTGACGATAAATACCCAAAGAGGATATTACTCCACTGTATGTTTCAAAGGGAAGGCACTCAGCAACAAGGAGAAACTTTTTAATCTACAGCATGCCCTACAGAATGGCTACGTGGAGTGAATTTACCAGGAAATGGATATGGGGATTGGGACTAATGAACCTTTTTGCCTCCCTTTGGAGAGAATATATTGTTGCTTCTATAAGAAAGAGTCCCATTAATTTAAGTAAGAATATTTCCCCTTAGTGTTTATCATTGATTGTTTTGAAAGTCTAACAATGGGAAGTAGACAACATAAATATGTTATCTGGACCAAGTTGCAAAGCCTGGCAAATATAAACACTGGCTCATTTAACTCCCATCCCAACTCCTGTGAGTATTTTGATATGTGCTGCAGGAATTTACAATCTAAAAGTGAAAAGCTAGCAAACAAAAAAAAATGAATCTTTCATATAGATTTCTACCTACAGCTCCACGTGTTATTTGAGGTCTGCCAATCAAGCCATTCAAGAGTTGGGTTGGAAATTAGAAAGAAACAAAACATGCATTTTGCTGATTGTGGTTATGGGAGAGGGAAATTATTCTAGAGCTCACATCTGTAATGATGCTTCCCGATGGAGCAGATGGACGCCTGAGTGGACAGCTTCCTGATCTGGGCACACAGATGTGGCTACATTCCGAAGTCAGCACCAAATGTCAACTCGCAGGATGTGGCAGAGACAGGAGCATTCTTCAGAGAGCTATTTTTATGAAAATCCATCATGCATGGATTTTGAGCTCTTCAGGGCGTTCTGAGGTCTCTATACCTTTTGATTTTAATCTTCTTTTAAACTGCTTGATTAATTTGACGCTCCTGTGTTGATAACAACCAAGTAGCTTTATAATGATATAGTATGAGTCTTGTGGTTCTTCCCACCCACCCCCACCCCCAACCCCATCACTGACCTGGTGGTAGTAGGAAGCCTAGGCTTGTTCCTGGAGAGCTGTTGCTAATTTGAACCACCAACCCTGTGGGCCACAGTGCCACACACAACCACTGCGCCACTGGGGCTCAGCAAGTCTTGTGGTTCTTTACAAGCACTGTTTCCTTTTGATAATTTACTTAATCAGATGATATGGTCATGTATGGCATTACACTCTTTTGAGGGACATCTGACTGCATGTGCCCCTTGGGTCCCATGAAGTTATATTACAGTTTAAAATCCTAGTTGGAGAGCAGGACATAGCAAAGAGCTACCTGAACACAACATACTTGCCCTATATCTCAGATGCAAAACAGTTGTGCTGCCAAGCATATAATAGAAACAAAACCAATAAAAAGAACACGCCATTGAGTTAATATTGAATCAAAACAAGGCATATTCTAAGACTTTAAATACTCACAGGAATAGATAGCCTCATTTTTCCCTTACAGTGCAGCTGGTGGTTTTGAACTACCAGTCTTGTGGTTAGTAGCCCAATGCTTACCCAATAGGACCACCAGGGTATGTTTTATGCTGGGTACTCAGGAGAGAGAAAGCTAGCAAGACTCGATATTGTTGTTTTTTGGTGCCCTCAACTCAGTTCTGCCTCATAGTGACCCTATCAACAGCACAGTGACACACTGCTCAGTCTTGTCCTTATGTTATAGCCACGGTGTCAAGCCATCTTGTCAAGGGCCTTCGTCTTTGTCACTGCCTCGCTACTTTACCAAGTATGATGTCTTTTTTCAGAGTCTGGTCGCTCCTGACAATATGTCCAAAATAAAGGAGGTAAAGTCTTACCATCTTGCCTCTACGGAGCATCTGGCTGTACTTCTTCCAAGACATCTTTGTTCTTCTGGAGGTCCATGGTACTTACAGCACCATAATTCAAATGCATTGATTCTTCTTCAGTCTTCCTTATTGACTGTCCTATATATTTTTGTCTCATATCCATATTCATACGTATAAAAGAAATACTTCTTACCATTGTAGGGACAAGTCAGTTTCACATTTGTGGATCAGATATTAAGCAGGAAATCTCTCTCCACTCACTTAACTTCAGGAGTTCCGGGAACCAAGATCAGACAGCAGGGTTCTAACTACAGAGGCAAATAAATCTGAGATTATCAGATAAAATGGCAGGCAATGCAGCAAGCCCCTGGTTCAAGTCCAGAGAACTCAGAGGTCAAAGTTTCCAGGCACAGAAAAAGACAAGCAAGCTTTTCCAAATTATCTATTGGGGGCAGTTCTTACTCCCAAGGAAACTTTCTTTAAATCCAGAGGTGTTCATAGTAGATTCTATTATGAAACTGATTATGTTAAGCTAGGTCTCAGCACGAGAGATTACTAGTGATTAACAGTCAGACTATACTGAGAATCCTGGCTCAACCAGGAGACACAAAATGTGAATAAGAAGAATAGGAAGAGGTTAGTGGAGAAAAAAAAAATTGAAGATACTATATAAAAAGACATGTTAAAGAAGACTGCAGAAATAGCAGGAAGGAATAGAATAAACAGCTGTTAGATCACCTAGAACCAAAAGAAATTTTTTTCCAACCAAAATCTACTTATTATACATGTCCAAACTTAATTTAACCAACAAATCTCTTAAGACTAATTTTCTATACTTTGGAATCAGACGAAATATGAAAACATAATGTTTTGCCCCTGTTGTTGCAATGATGTTAGGAAATTGTACTTTCCCATTCACCTTTCTAAAGAACAAAGTTCATTGTCACTCTAATTACAATTTAGAACAACTCTATACCTTTTGAAAAGCAGACTCTAAGAATGTTACAGCTGGAATGGACCTTGCAAGAGAATGTTAAATTCGTTCCTTCTCATTTAAATTAAGGTTTTAGAAGAGGTCAAGTACAATATAAGCACAGGAATTCTAATTTAAAAAATAATCATAAATTGTTTTCCCTTCCAAATATACTTTAGAAACAGTTCATATAAGCTGTCTGGTTCAAGGAGACTTTTCACTACATCTATAGAACTTAAGTTAATTAACAACAAAATCTCCATTATTGTGTGTCTGAGTGAATTGATTGGGGAAGGGTGGGGAGTCGATGGTGGGGGGCAGAGCGGGGAGAATATTATGATGTATCTGAGTAGTCTAGGACTCAACTAACATCAAAGTAGCTCTTGTCTCAGCGCACTCTTCCCCTCTGCTGTCATGCGGAGTTCAACGTACAAAAACAAAATGGTTCATGCTAATCTCTTCACCATGCTGACAACCAGCAAGAATGTCACTTTAATGACCAAACTGTGCCTGACTCAACCCAAGATATTTTGAATTTCCTCATATGCATGTGAAACCTGCACCTGGAATAAGGAGCACCAAGGAAGAATTGACATAGTTGAATATTGGTGTTGATAAAGAATATTTCAAATCTCACACCAGGAGAACAAATACATCTTTCTTGGAAGCCATCTGCTGTCTTAAAGGGAGGACAAGAAGGTTTCATTTCACATACTATGGACATACTTTTAGGAGAGCCCCATCCCTGGCATCGGCCATTGGGTTTGGGGAAACAGAATGTTGGCAAAGAGAGAGGCTGTGCCTAAAGAAGCTGGACTGACACAGCAGATGCTGGGAAGTATCCGCTGTGAGACTGATCCAGGGCAGTTTGGGTTCTGTTGTACATCTGGTTGCAGTGGGCCAGAATCAACTGGATGAGGCGTCTACTACCGAAACCAAATTCAATGAACCCTTTTTTAAAACATCATTTTGTTATTCAGTGTCAGGCTTTCATTGTAAATGCAGGATGCCAAAACATACCATGGTTTCTCAAAACCCTCAAAAAAGTCAAATACTCTAGGAGTTCTACTTTTTAGGACAGGAGGACCAAGAGACCCTGACATTTAGGTTTCCCAGAGCACCATCAAACAATGCCAAAGCTCTAACTGCACTCCAGGTGGCAGATTCACACACAGATTGGGAGGAAGATGAGTCTCACACAACTCAAAGACTCCCAAGGAAAAGTAGTGTCTGCTTCCTGCATTAGAAGATTCTCACCTGGAGACCTTGAAGATCATTCAAAGGTCAGCCCCCAACCCGTAGGAAAATGAACTCTATTTTTCCTTGGCCTCTGTGACAAAACAGTATTTGCAAAAAGGAAGTGCATTCAAAGGTTGTTAAATCTTTACAGTTTGTGAAGCATCAAAATCTCATTAATGGTAGAAAACTGCAAGTATATACTATAAGCATTAAAAAGTTAATGAAGTATTAACCATCTCTGTAGGGCACTGGGATTTAAATGCTCTGCACCCTGGTTTGCCAAAGGGTATGGACAGCAGTGGTAGCTAAAAATTCATGTCCCCGCATCGATTAAGCTTCCACTGAACTAACTACATTATTAAGCGAGGATGTAAATAATCTTACTCTTAGGAAGAATGTCTTAGAGAGAGTGGATTGCCTCTACCCTTCTCTAGCCAGCCCAGGTAAGGACTGCCCCTCTTAGGTACTTGCCTCATGGGTCTTTGATGCAGGCAATTTGCCCAGAAAGCCCTTATCCAATCAGGTAAACCCTTCTATCAACAATGTCTGGCCCCAGTCATGGTCCTCTCCTGCTTTGGCTGCAATCCTATCTCCAGATGCATTGATCAGTCGCCAATCATGTTCCTTATGACAATTTTCTCACTACTTACCCTCCCCCAAATGCCTGTGCATCTCCAGTCTCAATTGTGGATCCTTAAACATCTTTTCAACCTCAAGTTCATGGACTCCCTCCTCCTAATGATGTGTCTATGTCTTTATGTGGTCTCTGTCTCTTAAAGACGTTCCCTCTTCAAACTCTATTTAAAATGAGGTATCTTCTCTACCCTAAGACAATAGCCAACAACATCAAAGATGGTCCTTGTTCAAGTCTCCTTGTTTGGGGTATCAGTGAGCCTAATGTCTTGGTTCTAATGACTACACACCCAACCAAATCAGTTGAGCCTAACAGAACTGTATTAAAAAACAAACAGAAAAACAGAACTGTATTCCACAAAACTTTCCATTGCTGATGGCTTAAAAGACTATCACCAGGAATTTTTTTTTCAGATCAGTCTGGATAAACTCAAGCCCCCAATATATCTGTTAACTATTTTCACCATCCAAAAACTCCACCAATGAATAGGCTAGAACAAAGAAGGTGAAAGGCTGTTTCCTTGGAACAACTCTCAATTCCATCTCGGTGGCCTTTCTCGCTCCTTCCCTGACTCCCTCCCTAGCTACGTTGTAAGAGGTCCTAGGAAGACCTCCATGTGGCACAGAGGGAGTATGTGCAGCCAACCAATAGCTATGTGGGTGAGCTTAGACACCTCAGACAAAACTAGAGAGGGCTGCAGCCTTGAACAGCAGCTTGTCTGAAGCTTTGGGAGAAGCTATAAGCCCTGGCACCTGTTAAACTCACATATAAGCTACTGACCCATCCTAGATTGTGAAATATTAAATACTTGTTGTTCTGAGTTGCTATGTTTGGGGTAATTCGATGCACAGCTATAAATGACTAATGCAGCCTCTGAATTCCTAATGTCGAAATTATCCTTAGTATGAACAAGGCATTTTACTGATTTGTTCCAGGCACTAAAGTTACCCTAACTCTTTTGTGATGCACGATATTATCAGTGAGTCAAGCATTTCTATTATATGTGGAATGTGTATACTATGCAATATGTAGTATATGCACAATGCACTTTCCAAATATTGACTCTTTAAACACTATTACAACATTAAGAAGTCAATTCTAGATGAAGAATTCAATGGCAGAAAGATTGAGTTTTACAGGACTGCAAGTAGAACTGAGGTAAGGTGCTGTTTATGCACTGAGTTGTGACCTGCAAGGACTGAAGATAGAAACCACCAGCCATTCCTGCAGAAGAGATATTGTGCTTAGTCTTGGAAACCCACTGGCACAGTTCTACCCTGCCCTTTGAGGGTCGCTATGAGTCGGCCTTGACTTCCTGGTCTCTAAGTTTGAGTCTTTTGAGTAAGTCGCAAAAATCAGAGTCTGTGTTTTGAGCTACTATGCTGCTTCCACAAGATAATAAATGTTTGTTGTTGTTACCATTTATACAGGAATTTCACCAAAAGAATGTTTCCACAGCAAAATTACTCTAGTCAAATAGCAGATTAGCTGATGAGTTCCACAGGTCATAGATGATATTGATATTTATATTTGTATGTTCAGATTCTATGATAGCATAGCACATATTCAGTCAATATTTAAGGGAAAACAAGAGTCACTGGAAGGTAACTCATGTTATGTTAAGCAAGTATGTAGCAGTTATACAATCTCCTGTCAATCTGTGAAGAAGTGGAGTCTAGCCTGTCAAACAGGTCATAGTCAATAATGCCTCTGTGTGGGCGTAGCCTTCTTCTGAGGATTCTGGGAATTCCTGCTTTACTCCCTGGAAGTGGGACACATACACTCTCTGCTTCGTCTTCATGCTGACAAGACACATGGAGCTACATGGAGTTCATGGAACCAGAGTCATAGAGCTGGAAGAGCCACATGGAGCCCTACACCAGGGCTGAGATACTTCCATCACCACTGGATCCACAATATTTTCCACCCACTGGCCTGTGATCTTCCTGCATTCTGCATCAGTGCATGTGTTAATGAGTCTGCAGGGAAATGTATGTAGACTAGTATTGGACATATGGGCCAATATTGGACTTAATGAACTTGATCTAGACTGGGCTGAGATGTTTTGTCAATATATAATTGCTCTTTTATATAAAGTTCTCTTTTACAAACATGAGTGTCTTTAAATTTGTTTCCCTAGTCAACCTGGACTAAGTATCTTGGTGCAAATTTTAATGTGGCCCTGCTTATATAGATTTCAATTTCTTTTTATTGTTACCATTCAGTAGGAATGGTATAGTAGCTGGGAAATGAGGAGATCCTTTCTGACACTAGAAGTAATCTGGAGACTCCTGGATCTCACCTGTATATTCTATATATTCTGTCTTGCGTCATGCTGTTACCACTCAACATTATATCATCTTTCTTTTTTTATGTTATTTTGTTCACTTTTAAATTAAGTAAACTAAGTAAATTAAGTAAACTATTTAAGGTCTATGGTATCTGGTGGCATTGTTAAAACCCAAACTACTTTCAGGCCCAGTGAACATCGTGCTGGCATTTCTCAGACAAGTCTACTCACTTATACATATCAGCTTCTTTTAAATAAGTACTCCTAAACAAACAAATGAGCCAAAAATTGTCTATAGTGAAAATTCAGGGAGAATATGTAACATAGCAAGAAGTTCATGAGCAAAAAACAACTCTTGGGGGAGACATATTCTATGGCTTGAGTCCTGATCACTAGTCTAACTGCTTCCTGGGGACTGGCAGAGGGTATGACCGAGACAGCAAAGAGTTCATTTGTGGTTCCCTCCTAAAATCTGGAGATAGGCTTCTTAACATGCACAGGTGCTCCTTTCCTCCCAAATCAGAAATTCACCCCACAAAGGTGGGGTGGGAAAAGGGAGGATCTCATCATAGAGGGCTGCCCTCCGCATTTTCCCCATCTGGTCTAGAGAGCACAAGGGACCCATTCCACAATACCACATCTGTAGATGCAGGAGTTTGAAATAAAGCTTCAGTAAATAAAAAGCCTCTGTCTATTGTCTTTTAGATATGACCATCCTATCAACTGAGAAAGATTGCTATTTTTTCTAGCATTAAAGGAATCTCTTCTCACTGCCAAAAGATTTGAAGCTGACTCATCCTGGAGTAGAAAAGCTGTAGGCAGCTAGAGGTGTTGAACTGCAGATCTTGAGGATAATAGCCCCACATGTAACCACTAAGTCACCGGGGCTGTAAAAAAATACCAAAATGGGTTCTGTGTGTCCTAAGCACCTTAAGACCGTTCCAAAGACAGAGCTTGGTAATCAGTGGGCTTGTGCACCAGGGCAACGACCTTCCAGTCCTTTTGCTTCACAAAGTGATTAGACCAGGTTCTTTCAGGAGGATAGCACACTCTGTGACCCAAACAGTTCTTTGTCCAGTTTCTTTCAACAGGCATTCACACATATCAGTAGCAAGTTAAGGGGCAAAAAAAAAAAAAAAAAAAAAAAAACCAAACAAACAGGGAGGACTTACCAGCAAGAGCGAGGAAGAGGGGTTAGAATTCTGTGAGATCATGGTGGTCAACAACTGTGCCTCTCTGCGCTCTTGGGTTTTTAAACAGTTTGGGGGGCATAGGTATGGCGTGGGTGTTCATCCCCATAAGGGATGCACCCTCAAGTGTTTAGTCTGATAGCCTTGGGTTCTGGCCAGTTTCGATTTTCTTTTTGTTAGGTGTTTTCTTGTTTGCTCCTTCATGGTTTTTGTCAGCCTTTTTATGATCTATGGTTACTCCATTTTGTATGCTCTATTCAGTGTGTGGAGCTCAACCAACCCTCATCAACAAACTTCATGGTTGTTCCTAGACATTATAAGTGTAAACTGTGTTTTGACTTTTATAAATTTACAGTGAAATGTTTCAAAAGAGACTGAAGATGGTGTATTTCCTTTTGGTATATTTACTGTAATACTTTGCATAAATTGAGATTTAAATGAGCACACTTGCTTATCTGATTTTTCACTCAGACACATGACAGGCATCTCAACTATGCATTGTTTTATGCTACTAATAAACCAAAAATGTTAATAGAATAATATTTTGCCAAAATTAAGGTAAAGTCAGTTATGAACATAAAAATGCTATGCTTCAAAGTAAAATACTGAAATTAATTACTAAATACTTTGTTTCCTATCAGCAAAAGAATTTTTACAACAGGAAACAGTAGTTTATATTAATGCAGATTTGCAAGTAATCTTAAATAATCTTAGAGCTTACAAAGGACTTTCATATCTCTTTTAATTCTCACAAGAGTCACATGAGGAATAAAAAATTATCTCCATTTGACAATGAGTACAAAAGCACAAGAAACTAAATGACTGGTCTATATCCATATTTTCCAATTTCAAATCTCATTTTTATTTCATTATGCCACGCTACCTATAATTATACAGCTAAGGAATATCCCATGCTTAGGAGAAATAAAGAAATAAAACAGAAATCACCAATAATATTTCCTTCTCTTAAAATGGGTATCGCTGATATTAAATCACATGAATTTGCTAGCACAGGCCAGTAATGACCAATAGGAAAAGGGGAGCCATAATTATGCTGCTGACGATACTTATGATAAATGTGAGTCTGAACAGCAAAGAAATATGCTCAAAAGGAATAGAAAAATATTGGAAATAAACTGAATTATACAATTGCATTTCAAAATAGGCCATCATTGCTAGTTCTATGTCCAGGTATATTTTATGTGAAATGTGTTTTAATGCTTTAATCTCAAGTAAGATGGGCACACAAATTATAATGATAAGGAAATTTATAATAAAGATAATGCCTGTGGAAAATATGTGATGATAACCACACATCTCTTGCTGTGACTGAATTATTGAATTGCATGACATGTGGATGGAATGCTAATAAAACTGTTAAAAATGGTCTCAAAATATTTTTATGCGTTTGATAGAACTAACATTATGAAGAAAATACAGGATGTCTGTTCCTTCCCCCCCTAAGTTGCCCATGGGAATTACAGCAATGCATATTCACTGCATAGCATGCATATAAATTAGAATAAATTCAAACAAGACTTTATTCCCTATGTCTATTTTAAACAGGACATCCAAATAATAGAATGCTAGGATTTTAAAGAATTTTAGCAAACAAACAAAAAAAAAACAGTCCTGGCAAAGCAACATTGAATACACAGAGAAAATACTACATTGTTGAAAGAAAACAAATTAAACATGCCACTTTAGTCTTGACCTGAATTAAATGACAGCTCTGATATTCCAAATCTGTCCAAGCAAAATATATTCCACAACTACTTGAAAAAGCTATGGGACATAGTGATTTATCACAGTAGTTCTGAACAAATGAAAACCCAACATTTTTACAGTTGAACAAAATTGGGCTTGGACAATAGGGAACCTAAAACTCATTTGGATTCATGCAGTGTTTCAAAAACACATCACTAGGACCTCTTACAATCAATCCAGTACCTAACTGGCAGACAGAACCAAAATCTCCAAGCAGAGGCATATGATGGCCAGACTCTGCATGCTTAAAATCTCAAGGGTTGCTTACTTGCACACGCTATCTTTTTCTTTTTCCAGTGGGACACCTGAAGGAGTCCTGTAGGCAGAGAATTACAACAATTCAAGTTGAATATCATAAAAGCATGAATTAAAGTTTCCCTGGCTATCAGTGACACTCCATTCTAACTTACTCTATTTCTGCACTGATTATACCGGGGTTTTCCCCAATAGACCGAATGTAATACGTGAAGAACATCCATCAATTAATGTCTGTGCTTTGTGCACAGATAAGAGAATGGGCTATCACTTTTGCTTTGTAACAGGATGAGATGGAAATCTGCAGGCAAAGAGCTTTAGGAGCTTTCTTATGCATCTTGTTCATATTATCTGAATTATATTTCAGGACATCTGAGGGGCTCCAAAACTAGACATCCTATGATATTGAAGTAGGTATTCTTCCATGCTAGTAGTAAAAAAATAAAATAAAATGATCCTAATAGCTAGGTCAACTTAACAATTCTATTCTTATTCTTTTTCTTGGTTTATAATGTCTATTTATTCCTGAAATACTCAAGCATAGATAAAGCCACATCACTATAAAACGATAGAAAGAAGAAAGGGTATCTAACGTCTGTCCTTTGGCAGGTTGGGTGGCAACAGGAGTTAATAGGAACAAAAAGGGATAAGGGGCAACCCAGTCTGATCAAAGGCAGTATGATCCTCCATAGGCAGCTTAGTACAGAGGCTTCTAAGTCCTCACCTGGCACAGAAGGATATCAAAGTTCCTAGTCTGGATTCAGGAAATCCAGTTAACATTAGCTTTCAGCCAGAGCACATGGTTTGAATACAATATCTGGTGTTCATTTAATGTGACAGAGTTATGTGGTATTTGAGGGATTTGACCCAAATATTCAGAAAATTTGAACATTCCCCTTAAAAGTAAATGGACAGGCACTTTCCCATTATTCATAAGGTTTACTCTTCTAATGTTGATTGCAGTTACTGCATTAGACTGCAAAGACCAGACCAAACCAAACCCACTGCATGGATTCAATGCCCACCCCTAATGCCCCTATTTAGAGTTTGCCAAACTGCCCACCTTTATAAGCGCAGGCAGCTTCCTCTCTCTGCCTCAGAGTGGCTGCTGGGTTTGAAATCGCGACCTTGTGGTTAGCAGTCCAATGTTTACCCAACGATGCCACTAGGGTTACTTCCATCATACTGCACACTTTTTTGTTTTTTCTTCACTACCAGAAGGCGGCTATATTTTGTTATCATATCAAAGTTTCTGTTTTGTGATTTTATAAACCAGGATGGTATTGCAGCCTGGACATTGGAGGGCTATATGAACATAAACATTATTTTATAATATACTCAATTAATAATGAAAATAATATCAATACCAAAAGGTGTTTGTTCTTCTAATATCCTTCTCAGAAATTCCCATATTAAAGCTATCTAAATGCATTGGTCTTATTTTTTTGTTACCAAGTAGTGATGGCTTTATCTATATAGGTAGAACAAATGGGATTTGTAAGCAATTATCAAATTGGGCAAGTGATCACAAACGTGCATAACTATCCAAAATAGCATACTCTGTGCCTCCGTGAATTTTCCCTCTGAATCACATTAATGAAAACCTGAACTGCCCACTTCCTGTTTCTTCAACGACAAGAACCTACAGGTGATGGACCACTTGGTGATCCTCTAGTCATTATAACTTTCTCTCAGCCTCGTAAATTCCACAGGACAGGTCTTAACAGAGCATGTAGATAACCATTTTTTCAAGTACTGAGGCTTAATACAGTGAGCTTTTTTTCCCCTCACATCAAAGCAACTGTGAAATTTTATTTCAGTGTTTTATGTTCACTCCAAGTTGAATCTATATAGATTTTAACCAAGAAAATATACCATGTGAACATTATGTCATGCTATCTTTCTAGAATATTTTATTTTAACTGGGCAACTTGTTTCCTTTATTCCTCTTTATATAGCCTAAATGATGCATAATAAGTTATATATCATTTCTTGAAGATATTTCATATTTTCCAGGCTTCATGGGTTTTTGCCTGTCAGTGTTTCTACTTGAATGCTCTTCCCCAGTCTTTATACATTAAAAGCTTTTATTATCTTTCATGAACCAGTTCAAGTGTTAATATCTCACAGAATATTCTAGCCAGACAGCATCTGTGTCCTTCTCTGGAATCTTATCACATTTGGGCCACACTATCAGGATTAGTTATTGCATTGGTTAGATAGTAATTTTCAAGCTAAAGTATTGTTGTCAGGGATAGGAAGGAAAAGAAGGAAGATAATATTTTATTAATGGTAGACATTTCATAAGCACCTATTATATTAAGTCCAGCGCTGACAACTAAGAGCAAGTACACATTCTAGTCCAAGTAGTTCCTAGGTTATGAATATCTGACTTAATATCAATATCTACCTACTTATCTTAGGCCAAGTTCACTAAAGAAGTAAAATCAATGATGCTTGCATATGTGTATGTGTATCTATATAGCTATCATATCATATATACATATATAGGACATGTGTATTCAGATCATATATATATAGATATTAATAGAATGACAAAGCACTGTAGAAATGGGCAGAATGAATCAATCCATGGTCATCAGGTTAACTAATAGCTCCCAGGATGAGTAGACAATACAGTAGACCATGTCCAAAGTACCAGAGTCTGATGCAGGATCTAGACTCTGCGAAAAGTAAGTAAGCTTTCCCACAGAATCCACTTATGTTGTAAACAGGCCACACTCCAGAGAGAACTTCCTTTTATTTAATTGGTATCAGGGATGTGACCTGAGTAAGGATGTTGCATCCTCTCCTAATTTCCTAACATCTAATTGGGTGTGATTTCATTGTATTATGCCAGGTCATGGGAGATGACTAAGTGTTAACTGCCAAACCACTGAGAATTAAAGGCCCAGCCAAGTTGACAAAAAATGCAACGATCATATATTATGTAAATTGGTCCTTACTTTGAAATAAGGCAGCAGCCTAACTCATAACCAACGCTGTCACCAGGGTGAGCAGTCCTTCTTGTTATTGCTATTGCTGTCTGGTGTCCCCTCAGATTTGGACTCACTGAGAAACTGTGGATGACAGAAGAAAACACTGCCTGGTCTGCACGAGCCTCACAATAGTTTTGAAGAACAAATCCATTGTTGAAGCTATGAGTCAACACATCTCCTTGAGGGCCTTCTTCCATTCCACTACCCTTCTATGTTCACAAGCATCCTGCCCTTTTCCAGAGACGATTCTCTTCTGATAACCTGTCTAAAGCATGTTGCAATAAGTCTTGTCAACCTCACTCTTACAGAGAATTCTGGGTGTATCTCTTTCAAGGAAGGTCCCTCCTTAAATTCAAGAGAAAGCTCAAAACTGTTTCAGTACTGTGAAAGATGCATGTGCAGTATGTGAAAGTGATTGTGAGGAAGACCTGGTTTTCAGGAGGGGTTGGTTCAAGCACTATATAACTGAATAAATAAACTTCTTTTAACAGAACCTGATATCTTAATATCATATAATCTTCACATATTACAAACATTCCTTTTCTTCTGTTTTTCCCCCATCATTTATAAAAATAAAAACCATTCCTAGCTTATAGATCATCCAAAAATGGGTGTTTGATGACATCTGATCACTACTACAGTTTGCTGACCTCAGATTTAGGGGATAGAAGAATAATTATATTTAGTATCCATAGCTACTAGGGGAGAAAGGAGACTTATACAAAATATTGACCTACAAATTAGAAAGTGTAGAGAGATCACTAGTAAAAGCATATTAAAATTATTTTATCTCTCTAGTATTTAAATGTAATGAAATATTTCTAGTAAAGTATGATATAAATTCTTATTAAATATACATATAATACTGGCTTTGAGTAATATAGGGGAGCCCTGGTGGCACAGTGGCTATTTATTGGGCTACTAATTGCAAGATCAGCAGGTCACAGCCAACAGACACTCCTCAGGAGAAAGACTGGGTTTCCACTACCGTAAAGAAAGTTTGGGGGACATGGGAGCTAATGGTGAAAAGGACAAGATTGAAGAAACCGTTCTAAAACTGATTGTGATGATGATTGTACCTTATTTTTGATGTGATTGGACCATCAAATTGTTTGATATGTGGACTATCTGCCAATCAAACTGTTGGAAGAAAAAGAATAGAGTTGCAATCTCAGAAACTCAGAGGATCAGTTCAACCCCGTCCTGGCTGGCCACTGTGAGTCAGCCTGGACTTGATGACAGAGAGAGTAAAGAGATGGCAGAGGTTCATGTAAATTTCACATCATAATGAGAACCACCAACAAATTCTCCAGTGTCTCAATTCAAAGCAGGAGACATTTGAACAAAGGAAGGAGGACGGATGGAAATAACACAACAGTGTACTCTACCAAAGTAAAGGACCAAGCAGACAGGATAGGACACTGGAGTAAGACAGAGCATAGCAGGAGCTCGCCACTTAAATCTATTGCTGTCAAGTGATGAATAAACATTAGAATGGTATCAAAGTAACTAGTGGGAGCAAAACGAAATATAAACCAGTAGAAAAATATTCACAACTAAATAATCTGATGCGCAATATTGTTCAAAGATTGAACAGAGTCCTTGTAAAACAATAATGCTATGCTCATACTCACCAAACTATTAAACATGTCAGGTTAAACACACACAGGGACACACATGCACATGGGTGCACGGTAGTTCAATTATATTAAATGTGTACTAGAGAAGCTAGGTTGAACAGGAGAAAATGAGCTGACTGACGAATACTGATGGAAGAAATCATGCTGTGGAGAAGTGGATTTGAATTATTTAGGATAACCACCAAGTCAAAAAACCAGTCCAAACACAATTTTCTTTCTGAGTTAGTGCCTCACATTACTTCAACTCTCAATTGTACTGTGCCGACATCATTAATGGGTAATTTATTCCATTACAATTATCAGATCTATTAAAGCTATCCTTCTTTGGGTCTAATCAAAGATTTCTGCTTATTATAAATGTAGCCATTTTCTATTTAAATCTTATTTCACTTATGTGATTGAATAGAATATTTATAAAAGGCTTTTTTTTTTCATTTTTTAGGGAAAGTCAAAATCAAACAGCCTAGATATAGTCCAATTTCTGTTAGCTTGTTTTTTTACTTCCTTCTCCCTCCTAATGTATTTTCTTTTATTTTCTCTCTGAGTCATTCTTTGACATCTCCAACTGAACACACCCCTTGTTTCAAGGGGCCAGATGCATTCTGTCCTTTGGGAGTGCTTGCACACCCAGATTAGCCTCCACAGGAGAAAACAGCGAAGGAAACTGTTTCCTTCCCTCACTTCCAAAATTGAAATGCTCTTCAGCTGTGCTCCAGGGGAGCAGGCCCAGTCTCCTTAGATGGGGTAGACTTTTATATGATAAGAGCAAAAAGACTTATCCAGGGAACTTAATTGTCCAATTAGATATCATCAAAGTTTAATTATGTGGAACAGAGCATATACCCTGCGACCAAATTTTTAGGGAGTCAACAGGGAGAGAAAAACATCATGTTTTCTACTAAATGGCATCAACTTGCAAACTCTTACATTTTAACTCAGAGGAAGGAACCTTTTGTATAATAGGTCCCCATAGGGTTTAATAGTTTAAAAGAAACTGTAAATCAAAGAGATTTCTTTTCAAATCTGTCCCAAGCTCTGGTGCTTCATTTTATCATGATACAAATCTAGGTGAGCGACCAGTGCCGATACATATACTATATTTTGCAGACCTTTCCAAGAGACAGCGGGCTATCGTCACAGAGTACTTATTTATCTGAACCAATCCATAAGAAAATTTTGTCCAGGTACCTAATAAAGGCTTAATAGACTTTACATTAAAACCCTTTGCATCAAAGGCAGAAAGGGAAGGAAAAAGAAAAAAAATCATTTATTGAGCTGCTACAAGGTGCAGAGGACCCTGTGATTTACGTGTTTTATGTGTTTCCACGTTGAATACTCTCAGCCATTCTCAGTGGCTATCATTATCATTTTACCGAGGGACAGCGAGATTAATTTATCCAAGGTCATGCAGCTACTAAGTGAGAGTGTTGAATCTTACTGACTCTAAATACCACAAATGAGTTTTACTTATCAAATCTGAATTTTAAAAAAGAAAAGCTTAAGTGAAAGTGACAAGAACCGTTGGTCTTTTTACACACATCTCTGTGCAAAAGCCAGCCTTCATCCTTCAGAGATCAAAAACAGGTCTATTCCACTGATTCTCTATTCAGAGGAACTTGCTCTACAAAAACACTCACCAATATATATTTTTAAGTGGGACCAAATCATCAATACATCATAGCCACAGAGAGACGTTCAAAACCATAGAGTCCCTTCTTAGAGTCACTGACATCTCACCACTCTCTTTCGTCAGCTGATCAAACCTCCAAGGATATTTTGCCTAACCTCGGAGAGAAAAAGTACTCAAGAATTGGTAATGTCTGCCTGTACCCTTATTACTGATTCATAATCTTCATCCCCTCTTCCAAATAAGTGGAAAGAAACAATTTTCTCATATTTTTGAAGGGGGGGGAGATAAATCAAAGTCTTATATTCCTGTCTTCTAGATTTGTTTTCTTCCTTTGCTAAATGTGTACCCTGTAAAATGCCAGATAGACACATGGGACCAGAGAATGAGACAGTGCTGGATCTTGCTCCATGAACCCAGATAAGGCAGGTTTGCAAGAGCAGTCTAGGAAGATGAGGCTTCCAGAGAGAGATGTCCTAGAATATATGGGCACATCAGGCATGTATCCAGGATGCTATAGACAATGAGGGCCGGATGATGAACACCTTTCTCATCTGAGCAGATTGTTTTATGAGCAAAGCCAATCTAGTCCGGATTTGGCTCTTCTCAACACCCTCTTGTGAACTCTCAGAATCCAAATCCAGTCCTAGAACGAAAATGGGAGAAAACACCAAATTGGTTCAGATGATACAGCTACTGAAAACAAAGAGTGTTTGACTTTTATTGAATAAATAACAACACACATTCAGGTGTGCCTGACCCAACCCCTAATAATTTAAATCGCTTCATATGTATGTGGAATTTGGACATTGAATGAGGAAGATAGGAGAAGCATCACTGTGGGCTGAGCCCCAGTGGCTCAGTGGTTGAGTGCGGGACTGTGGCCCACTGGCTTGGCGGTTCAAATCCAGCAGCAGCTCTCCAGGAGCAAGACTGGGCCTCTCACTTCCACCAGAGGGCAATGCCCCCACCCCCAAAAAAGAAGCATCACTGCATTTGAATTATGGTGCTGAGGAAGAATATAGAAAGTACCATGGACTGACAAAACAACAATCTGTCTCGGAAGAAGGACAACCAGGATTCCGTCCTCAGGACACCGTGCTAGGTAGAGAGGTAGTGAAAAAGCCAAAAGCCTTTGGCAAGAAAGATCAGCACAGTGGCTGAGACAAGCACAGTGGTGATCACGGCCCGGGACTGGGAATGGTCCATTCTGTGGTACACAGGGTTCCTGTGAGACAGAACTGAGCAGACTGCACCTACCAGCAACAACAATTACGCTTCATCGTGACCGGGGTAAACACTTAGCTACTACCCAAAAGTTTGGTAGTTCAAAGCTATCCTTCAGCTAAATGAGAGAAAATCCCACCTGTGTGCATCTGTAAAGATTGCAGTCTTGAAAACCCTGTGGGCTGCTCTGCTCCTCTATGCGTTTAAATCAATGAAAGATTAGTCACTAACAAGTGCTCTGTAAGGCGTCTGCTTGGTACAAGCAATTTTCAATTATCTTCTGATTTAAAACCTGAGGGTATGAACCCAGAAAATGCAGTGAATAAAGGGCTGGACGTCTGTTTTCACAATGATTATAGCCAAGAAAACCCCAGGAAGCACTTCAACTTTACCAAATATGGAGCTACCAGGACGGAGTTAGAGGTTCTCTCAATAACACGTAACAAATAAGACTTGTGTGAATTAGTGAAAATTTCAGGAAGAACCACTAGTTTTATTGTCAGTTCACACATGTGTAAATCATAACATTATTCAAAAAAAATGAAACCAATGTCACATATCAAATAAGTAGCTAATAGGAATTGAACTCAGGTTGTATTACTATTTATTATTGGCACTATTAATTTAAAAGAACCTCTTAATTGCCACCTCTTGCACTTATTAATGCATAGTGCTATTTGCCCAACATTGATAGTAATTTCCCAGCCCATTAAACCAGAAAAGGATCCATAATATTAAATCAGGTCATAGAAACATTAAAGACAATTGGTTGATGGAGTTTCTTTTCCCTTCTCAATGAATTAACTTGCTTAAGCACAAATTTATGTGTCATGTAGCAGTTATTAGATTATTCAGCAATCACCCTGCACATTTGGGCAAAATGTAAACTTGTAGTCCACAAGAAGAAGTGAAATCAAGGAGCAGGTGAAAAGAAAACCATTGAAGGGACTCACAAGTGGTTTAAGCTGTGAATAATAGGTGATGATCAAAAATATTTACAATAAAAAGATCACTAAAAGGAGCTATAATCCACCAATTTAAATTATTTTATAATAAGGAATATATTGTTTTTTCAGCTGTTTCTTTTTTACATTTTAAACATCAACATTGTGTTATATTTGAAGATAAGGCTTTATTTTCTCTTTAAACAAAAAAATTATATTCCTTATTTATAGCTTTATACTTAAAATCAGGATATTTTAGCTCTTGCCAAGACCCACCTATCTTTGAGGAAGAACAAAGATCCAAATGCAGAGTCTTGTTCTTTTTTGTCCCATGCAGATTAAAGAAACTCCATCCAAATGGAAGGTTTTGAGTCACTGTATCCTTAGAAAAATTATAACTAACCAGAATTAAATACCTGTTACTCAAAAGCATGACTAACAAATCTCTACAACAAAGTTCAATTGATATTAAATTGATTTAGAATTGCTTTAATTGCAGAAGGACATGAAGTTTCAATTAGGCTTGTATTTTTTAAAACTCTTGCTTTCCAATATCTCTTCTTTAACCTTTCCATAGTTCATGATCCACAAGGATTATATATTCATTACACAAACTAAAATATAAGAATGCAGAATCTCATTAAAACTCAGTTGGTTGGACTGCCAGTGTGGTCATTATTTAAATTAAACTATGTGCATCATGTGCGCATGCTGGATTCCACATTTCAGGAAATCTACAGCCCAGTCACTTCGTCTGCAACCTTCAGTTGTAAATAAACAGCAACTCCAGTTTACTGAGGGACAAAGAATAAAGTTCTCATTGACAGGAAGAAAGAAGATCCTGAAAAAGAGACCAAGGTTAAAAGGAAGATTTATCAAGTGCAGCTTAGGGCAGATCAGTTTGGAACAAAGCCAATTCCTAAATAATTATTGCAAAACTTTCCCTTGGGAAGAAAAGGAAGAACACAAGTATGGGACTGTTTACTGTACACATGTTTTAGAAATCCAACAAAGAAGATGTCATCCTTTCTTCCTGTGCCATTAATGGTGAATTTCAAATATGTTTGATATTATGGTTTAAATCTCCCAAATATAGAGTCTGTAAATGACAAACTTCCTAAGAATTATAAACACTGTTTTCTTTGGACATGGTAATATGTTTTCTAACAGGGAAATTAATATTAATGGTGTTTAGTGTCCAATTGCAAATTTAAAAATCTAAACTATGATACAAATGGAGTAGTGAAGATTTGCAATGTAAATTAAAAGAAATATTTAACCATACAGGATAAAATTTAGAAAATATGTTAAACTCTTAAATATGTAAAACTTTTCTAAATGCAAAAATAGTAATTAAGTAAAAATACAGAAATAAGTTAAACCATTAAACAAATAATTTTACATGGTATTTAATGATCATTGCTGATGAAAAGTATTTTCATAATACCACCAATATTATAAAAAGAAGGCTGTACTTTGGAGACTGTATTTACATATGTAGATATATATTTCAAAATAACGAACACATACAAAATTCTCACCATGTGTGAAGTTATTTGACAGGTCCTGTGATAATCTCAACACTTAAAAGATCTCACAAGCTTGCTTAATAGCATTTTTTGTTTGAATTGTTTTGTTCTAAATAACACTGAAAAATAATTAACTTTCTACATTAACAAAGTATCAAATGTAACTTGGCTGTTAGAAGGTCTCTTGTTTGTTTATAGGTGTGACTCCACAAAAGATTTATTTAAGCTTACTCCTTTGTATATCTTTCTACCAAACATTTCTCTAAACTGGTGTTTTTTTGAAGGCATCCTATTCTACACATGGTGTGAAGGCACTGTGTCAAAGAGACACTCTTGAGAAAGGGCAGGGGTAGCGTCCACTGTGTCAATCTGGCAGCAGCCTTATGATGCTTCCTTGGGGGTGTGGCATTTTGAAGAAGAGAGGGCCAAGTTAAATCTTCTTTGGACTTTCACCTCTTCTACAGCTGGTCCTTCCATCTGATTCCTCTATCTCCTGTTGGGTCTCTTGACAATCCCAGGAGCCTTCAGCAAACGACAGATGGTGGATTCATCTGTCTGACTTAAAAGTCACTTACCAAAAAAAAAGTCACTTCCCTCTGCACCCACCAGCCTGTGGCCCCTGCAACCTCGCTTCATCATTCTACTTCCTATTCATCAACTCCCAGGAGTCAGGAGAACCTAACTGGAATCAGATGAGACTTACCTACTTCTACAACAGTTTAAGCCATTACTTGACATTCGTCTTTTTTCTATATACCAACACATACAAGCATCACTGGTTTTGCTTCTTGAGAGAATCCAATCTGCCACAACTGGCTTCTGTAGGACAACTATCTCCAAAATACACCAATGTCATATGAATTAACATTCTGGATGAGTTGATTGACATGAAGCCATTCTTATATGTTAAGAGCATTAAATAAGTATACTGAGTCAGGTACATTTCTCAACTTCTATTTCTATTTGATTTGCTATAATAGTCAAATTAAGGAGGCCTGGTAGTGTAGCAATGACCTGCTAGACTGCTAACTGCAGTATATGTATTTGGAAACCACCAGTCCCTCTGCAGGACAGAAATGACACTTTCCACATTCATAAATAGTCCCAGAAGACAATAAGGGCAGTTGGGATAGTTAGGTTTATTGTGCCAACCTGACCAATAAGACCACGTGGGATTAATCAGGTCACAGTTTGATTGGAGAGCAGGGTGTTTGGAGGGTAAAGAGATAAATGCCTCTGCAAAGTCCTCCGTCATCTCTCTTGTTCTCTGGCGATCAGCCTTTAGTTAGTTCTCTACCTCCACCTGTGTGCTACACTACCTGTGGGCAAAGCCAGCCATGCATCATGTTGCTTTACCATGCTGCTAGTGAGTACATTGCCTGAGCTTGGATCCTCTTGCCCCATCTGGGTCTGCTTCAATAAGCTCCAGAGTACTAATTATTGCAGACCTACCCTGCTGTTAGCTACCTGCAGGAAGACTCTGCTTGTCTTTCCCAAGGGAAATCTCTGCTTCCTTGACCCGGCAGGCCACGTGAGTTGAAGGACTTCCAGTATATTCCCTGTTCAACAAAGTGAGTTGTTCTTTCTGGACTAATCGGCTGTCATATTTCTTCTCACTTTATAAATCTTTCTATTTATCTATCAATCTATCACCTTTCTATCTATCATCTATCTATCTAATCATGTGTCCTGGTTTTGTTTTTCTAGAGAACCATGCCTAATGTAATAGTTGTACCCAGACCGAAGGGTTGCTGTGAGTCAGTATGGATGCCATGACAGTGAATGTGGTTTTGAGTTTGAATGGGGGAGAATTATTGATACTTCATTGAAGTAGGCACTACCATTCTTATTATTTTCCAGATGTGTTTTGAAACGCCTTGGCAAATAGTTTATCTATTACTTTCTTTGGGATTTATTCTTCTACTTATGCAGCAGGCTTTGAAATTGCTCACCATCTCTGGCCTTCAGTACATTTCTTCTTAGTTGGTACTATTCACATAACATGCATGCTCTCTGACTTCTCTCTTATAGAATTTGAGATAATGATGCTAATATACCAAACCCAAGCCATTGCCATTGAGTCTCTTCCAACTCAGAGAAACGCTCTGTCAGGTTTCTGAGTCTGAACATCTTCCCAAGTGCAGACAGTCTCTTTTCCCATAAACTCGTGCATTTGAATTGCAGAGCTTGCGGTTAGCAGCCCATTGCCTAGCTTTTATGCTCAACAGACTAGGGATGCTAATAGTGAGTATTTACTGATTTTTGTCTACCTGCAATAACTCTTCTGAAAGCTTATCTCCATCAACTCATTTAACATGGGGTTTCTCGATATCAGTGTTTGGGTTGAGTGCAGGGCTCAACACACTCCGTTCCAGCCTCTCAAGAAGACGGATGGTCTGCTAAGCTTCATACCACTGAACTTCAATGCACCTGCCCAGTATTGTTTCCCAGGGACAAGATGACCCCCACCTGGGTGGGACACAGTCTTGCTCTCCCATCACTGTTTCCTAGCAACCACAGTACTGGAAACTTCTCTTCCCCTTTACAATCCCCCTGCCTTCAACTCAAATCATAGATATATCCCGCCATCCCAGCACCAGGAGCGACTCCGCTAACCTATGTTCCAGGTTGTGGGACCCACCCAGAAGGTCAAGGTGCTTCCGACCCCTGCCCCCCAACCTCTGCTCTCCCTTCCCCTCCCTAAAGGTCTTTTCCCTTAATAAAGTCTCACCCTTTGCTTGACGTCTATCTGAACTCTGCCTCAATTTACCTCTCAATCAGTGATAATTCTTTTTTTGTTTCAGTTTACAATTTTGTATTGTTAGTTTGTGGGGAGCAGAAAGGTTTCTCCCAAGTTGTCTCCCACAAATATATGCCTAACTTAAACTTCTTGCATCATATTCCATATGACTATACACTTGGAGGTCAATGGAAGCAGGTCAGGAGCTATGCTCCCTAAGGGTTATCAGCCATCTAGAGCAATCAGGCTGTTTCGCCTGTCCCACCCTAAGATGGGCCCACTCACTTCTGATAAGGATAGTAGTAGACTACTTCCTTACAGGAGACAGGTAGGTCAGGTTCACCCAAGAATGATCAAGGTTAGGCTACCATATTGAGTCCAGGGTCTGTCTTTCTTGTCACATGTATAACCCGAATCCCTCCATTTCCTCTAACATGTGTTCTACTAGATCGT
>PVJH01005510.1:0-113334 GCA_004026705.1 Nesogale talazaci
GTAATTTAAAAGTAAAGTCCAAGATAACATACTTTATAAAAGATCAGTATTAAGGTAAATTTTCTTTCAAAAAATGGGTAAGTATTAGTTTGCTGGTTTGTGAATGTCTCCAGCCCCCAAGTTGCTCCTGAGGCATGGCAACTCTACAAAGGGTTTTAAGGCTGGAAATCTTTATGGGAGCAGAAAGCCTCATTTTTCATCCCAAAGAGAATGTAAGCACAGATCTCTAAGGCAAGCAGTCCATGCTTGCTTAGCTGAGAGCATCTCCAGGACTCCTTTTTGTTATAAATAAATAAGCCTCACAAAATTAGATTTGATTTTTGATATTCTCATGCATAAGTGTGGATTTAAAAGATCAGGGCAATAGAAATATCACACATTAAAAAGGAAACTTTTAATATTAGTTGCAAACTTAAAAAATAAAAAGAGCAGCCTTTTTTTGTTTTGATCTGGAAACCAAAAAGAAAAATATGTACAAAATCATATTCCATAAATGATTTATGATAGAGAAATTTATAATGCAAGAACTTGAAATTATTAAAAATCTCATTTGTTGAATAAATGCCTTGCATGGCACAAGTAATTCCCTCCACTTTTATTAACTATTTGAATGTTTACTCCAGGTCAAGCACTGAGATGTAAGGCATACTTCTCCAACATTTTTATTTGTTACAGTAACCAGTAAGCTATGTATCATTTTACCACATTACATTGACAAAGCAATAAATTTTGGAAGACTTTTCCAGAGTCACAAATTGCTAAGTGAAAAAGCAGGGGTTGAGACTCACTTCAACCTCATGTCAGATTCCATGCTCATTCCAGGAAGGCATTTTATTACCTTCATCAACTTCTATGACTACAAACAAGTAGCTCCTTTGAGACACTATCAAAACAAGCCAATTTACTTTCATTGAGTCAGTTTTGACAATAGTGACTCTTTAGGACAAACTAGAATTGCCTTTGTGGATTTCTGAGGCTTTTGATCATTAGGGATGCAAAACACCCCATGCTTCTCTCACAGTGTTAGGTGGCTTCTGACACCAGGCCCCACAATTAGTTTAATATATAGTCCATTGCATGCCACCAACCTTACTTTATTATAAAACAGATAAAGAAATTTCTCACTTCTTATGGATTTAATCATATCTCCAGAATTGATATGCTGAAATGCTGATCCCTGGAACTCATGAACATGACATTACTTGGAAATACGGACTTTAAAGATGCTATCAGTGATGTTATAATGATGATGGACTAGAGTGGGTCCTAATGAAATGTGAGCAGTATCCTTAGAAAAAAAAGGACAGGAGATATCAAGGAAAACTGTCTATGTGAAAACTAATCAAGGAATACCTAGGACTTCCATAAAGTAGGAAACACAAGAAGGGAGCTTGCGAGACACAAGAGGGAAGAGAGTCTAGCTGACATGTGGATTTGGAGCTGCAGGCTCCCAAACTCTCAAGCAATAAGTTAGCATAATTCCAAAACATTTCCTCCCTCTCCACCCCACACACACACTTTGTGATTCATGGTCACAGTAGCTCTATTGCTGTTTATTGCTATTGCTCTTGATTGCTGGTGAGCAGATTCCCACTTATAAGGACCCCATCCATTGTCTACATAGGGTTTTTTAAAGCTGTGATCTGTGAGAAGACGACTGCCTGGTTGTCTTCCAAGATATCTTTGAATGGGTTCAGACCACCAACCTCTGTTAATCAGATGATGTTTAACACTCGGCACTTGTGGCAGTCATGTGCTTATGTTAATTTTATGATAGAAATGTAGGGGTGGAGTCTAGCCTGTTAATCTGGAGATAGCCATTGAGTAGCCAATGAGGCCTCTATGTGGGCATGGCTTTCTCCTGAGACTTTTGGGAAACTTCACGATATTTCCCTCGTGAAGATGAGAAACTATCTTCCCCAGTTGTTGGGAGTTAGTTTCAGAGACGATGAATCACGGAAAAGACAAGATGGAAGCCTCCAAGAAGTTGCAGAGCCGGCGGAGAGACCACACGGCTTTGCCCTGATGGAGGCACACCTCTGAAGCTGGAGTGGCATGCTTTTGATGGACTCAGCCCTGGAATCAAGGAGCCAGGTGGAGACCCCTGCCAGTGCCGGGATTCTGCACCCACTGACCTGTGACTTCGTGAGTCAGAAGGAGACTTTATAGACTGATTTCGGGCATATGGGTTAATGTCGGATTTAAGACTTTGAATTAGACTGGGCTGGGATGCCTTCTCAGTGTCACGTTCCTTTTGTATATAAACCCTTTCCTTATATCGGTATGCATGTCCTTGAATTTGTTCCTCTTGTCTACCCGGACTAAGACAGCACCACACAGGGATATGCTTACAGGAGACTAGACCACCACTCTTTTGGATACCCAAAGAAGATTATTCATCTTAAATTTCAGCATTCACTGGGTTGTATTATAACTATTCTGGTCCTCTCACTATACTGCATGTTCCCTGAGGACTTCAGTGGGTGTTCTATGGTTGTTTGAAGAAAAAATAAACAGAGTGATGAGGGAGTGGATGAAGTTATGCTGAGTAAGGTTGACACAATATAGGCAACTTCATATGCAACTTGAGCCTCATATAGGTCTGGTCCACTTGACAGTGATATAATTACAGAACTAAGCTCCTCAATTAGGCAAGTGCCAAAAAATTGCTCCTTAACAGAAGCACAGAATATATATATATATATATATATATATATATATATATATATATATATATAAAGCCCACTTCAGTGATACATTGAAAAAATTGACTTACCTACCACTCTCTGTTTTCCTATCCTGGTATATAGCCAGGTTTAATACTTAGCAGGAGAAAAAAATAATAGAATTATGCAAATATATCCCCTTAAACCACACACACACACACACACACACACACACACAAAGGTGTGATGATGAAGATCAGCAAAATAAGTAGAATTTCACATGTCTGTCAATGAAGGGCCTGGCTTTGTTTTACTTCATACTTTTATTTCAACCTTGGATTAAAACTAATTAGTATCAACAAGCATATTCTCTGTGTTCTGATATTTGTTAGCCTTTATAATTCAAGTGATGGCTATAATTTACTAAGTGTCAAAGATACTTCAGATAGAAAAATGTGTACTGAAAAGAAAGAAAAAAACAGAAGCATGTGACCTTTTCTAGTGAATGTTGCTCCTGGAATTAAAAGTGGGGAGAAAGGGGCCTTTAACCTCAGCCTTATACTGATAATTCTTTTCAAAAGATGAATTCTTGGAAAGAAGGATTAAATAAGAATGAACAGAAATCCAATCAGCCAAGGGAGTAACAATACATCAATTGGCATGCTGCCTTTTCAAAATATAAAGGAGTGTGGGAGTGGCATTAGAATAAACTGAACCTTTAATCTCTAAGAGGAGTTGGATAAAAATGAGGTTCCTGTCCAAAATCTAATGGGAAAATGCCCATCAAATGAAGAAGCAGAGAAGTAGGAATGCTAATCTCCGAGAAGGCACTTCGTGTAATTTATTTTCCAGTCAGCCTACTTGAATCTCTGTTGTCACTGCCCATTTGCAACTGACCAGTATTTACACCAGGGATTTACCAGGTACACCTAAACTCTGAACAGGCAAGAAATTTTAAAGATGTCTGATAGGCTCATCCCTGTGTTTGATCTATGCCTCGTCCATTGCAAGTGACATAACTACAGCACACACACACCAAAGTTGTTTTTTGACCAAGCACAGATATAAACATCCCATCTTAATAGCATATAAAACCTACTCCCCTATTCTGACTCCCTCTCCCTCTCTCTGGAATTGATTGTCATTACAATAATTACTCTAACAAACATATTTGGAAGAAAGGCTGGAAGTCTTCTTCCCCAAAAAATCAGCTATTAAAAACCCTATGGAACACAGTTGACTCTGTCCAAATCAAATCAACAGTAATGTGTTCATAGCCTCCTGACTTTATTTTTTTGGCCTGGTGAGACCTTTGTTTGAGAAAGTCTTCATGGTAGGCTATGTCTTTTTCCCTTTAAAGCCTTGGTCATTAAATGGACTCAAATGTAAGTTGAAAAAAGTTACACGGCCTTTCTTAAAATAAAGTTGTGGGGTTCTGTAATCAGAAATATATAATATCCACATGTGGAAGCCATTAAATGGTACTGGATTGAATTTGAAATGTGCATCCCAGAAAGTATACATCCCAGGAAGTATAAAGTAAATCAGAATAACTGCAGAGTTCTCATAGATCAGTGACCATGACGGGTGCTGGGATTCATTACTTGTAGTAAATATAACTGCAATGTCCTGAAAGGTGACCGGACTATTTCAGAGTCCAAACCCCAAATCTCCATAATAAAAATAAAAATGTTATATCCCAGGAATTCTACCACGCTCACCCAGTGATTTCCAAACAAGCACTAAAAAGGTGGCTGCCAAATCGAAAGCATGACAGTAGTGGTGACCTCAAGTCCACATGTATTAGAGTGGTGGTTCTCAACCTGTGGGTCGCCACTCCTTTGGGGGTGAAGCGACCCCTTCATAGGGGTTGCTGGATTCATGATGTAGTGATGAAAATAATTTTATGGTTGGGGGTCACCACCACATGAGAAATAGAATTAAAGGGTCACGATATTAGGAAGGTTGAAAAACCACTGCATTAGAGGGAGCAATTACAATGATCCCCATGTTTTCTATCACCTGCCAGCACTAAAGGTCAAAATCATCAGCAACTGACCTTCCAGCTTGTTAAAACTCCTTCCGTACAAAGTATATTGGTTTATTGCCTAGCTTGCTTTCCTTTTACAAAGATCTTTCATCAGTATGGTTCCAATAACCACAGAGATCGATAAATCTACAAATAATATGTTTTAACAAATCTGGCCATGATTTTAAATCTTTTCAAAAGCTTAAAATCTTATGAAGTAGAATAGAGAGTGGCGTTTTCAAGAAAGGAAAGGCAAGAAGACAGATAAGCAGGACAAATCATCTCCTTACTGGGTCCAGTTATCAGAAAACTTGGGGAAGTCAGCAGGGTAGCATGAGGCAAAAGGGAAATCTGGGAGATGATGTCTTGGTATTCAGTCACTCCTTGTCGAATCCCCTTCTATTTCTGAGGCTCCTGGATGATGCTTTTGGTCGCTTGGCTGTGAACTCAAAGTGAAGGTTTGGGCCCACCCTAATGTGCCACCAAGTGAGGCCTGGACATGTAAGTTCAAAATAGCAAACATGGAAGAGTCCATGGAGCACAGCTGTATGGTGATCTGACACACCTGGACTCATTGCATTTGACTCAACTTGAGTGCACTGGTCATGTTTCTCTTAGAGCTCTCCTCCCTCTCACCTTTAAAGTTTCCACCATCTTTTTACTGCTATTTGTTTCTCATCAAATTAAGACCCTGCCATTGACCTGGTCAAAAAAATGTCCTATTCTCTTTTAACAGATAAGTCTCCTGTTTGCTTAGGAAATAGTCAAAAAGGGAATGATGACAAGTATATAAAAATCCTTGGCCTAGCTGAGACAATTATACCTGGTTGAATATAAAGGGAGTGAGTCCCATCCACCGGTCAATCAGGCTTGGTGATGCCTCCTTGGGGAGGGGAAGGGCTATAGCCTTTGGATAAGAGAAACACTACTGGGAAATTCTCTATCTCTGTTTTTACTCTCCCTTCCAGCTGGGAGTCTGTGAGTTGCCAACGTCCTGACATGTTCCTACCTACCTGAGATCTACTAGACTCGGCAACCACCAGTCTACAATCTTCTTGCTTCCCAATTCATTACCCTGTATCCTTGACCCACAGTTCAGTGAATCTAAAGAGCATAAGACTCATGGACTTGACTTGGACTGGGTTGGCGCCTTATTGATATAAAGTTCTTTCACATACATATGTGAATATTGCTGATTTTGTGTCTCTATATAGCCCAACCTAGGACACAATCTTACTGGTCTACTAGGTGGTCACCTTGCATGTCCTTCTTTCTGGTCCACCTTCTGTTATAATCTTTCTCTGCCTTGCCACTGTGTCACCCAGATTTCACCTGTCCACTGAAATCTCTCTCCCACTTTCTTCTGCTCCAACATTTTCAGGTTGATTCCATGTACTTTCCAACATCTTAGGTATCATCTTTGTTATTGGTTAATTCATAAAGGAGGTGGTTACTTTGAGGACTAAGGTGGGTAAAAAGGCAGCAAAAAAGACAAAGCCCTGGAACAAGATGAATTAACACAGTGGCTGCAACGATGTGCTCAAACATAAAGCCAATGGTGACAGAGTAGTACTTTCTTCTGTTGTGCACAAGGGCACTAAGACTCAGAACTGACTTGAATGAAACTAAATTCCTTGAAGAAGGTGATAATGCTGCAATTTCTTTTATTGTTATGATAACAATTCATATTCACCTGCTGTTTTTCTATATTAACAATGATAGCTTTGTCCATACCATGAATTTTTATTATAAAAAGCACTATAATTTATGAAAACATATTATGGAGAAGGCTGAGAAGAAATACTCTTATGTCATTTTTAGAATTATTGATCATTAGATAAAAATAATGAAAAAGATATACAATAACTGAAAGAAATATATTTTGACACTCTAGGAAAAAAGGGTTTTCTTTTTATCAACACTCATAGAAAAGACCGAAGTCCTGGTTTCAAAGTTTATAAGAGGAAACCTGAGGGACTTGACTGATAACTGGAGCAGTTTTCAATAATAGGATGCACCTGCCAAAGAAAGCTCTGATCACCGCCAGCACCAATAGAGACTCCCAGTCCACGCTCCAAAGCAGATTCCCAAATAGCATCTGCCAAGGAAGCTCAATATGATCAAATCTCTAACTAGTGTTAGTTCATGTCCAGGATATCAGTAAGTTTCTGGAAGAAATTCAAAGATCTGACAGGGTAATTTGACAGTCTTCAAAGTTTATTCCATTTCTGAGATTCTACCATTATTCCTGAAAATTCTTCCAAGAATGAGAATAAAAGAGATAACCGCTTGAGAACTGCTTCTATCCATTCAGGTTGAGCAGTGACTGATGTATTTTTCTTATATTCATTCTGTTGCAATAGAAGTTTATAGTTCTCCCTAGAATGGCTAGCCTTAAATCAAAGAAAATTTTCTCAAGGAAAACAATCTGTCCTTACCATCACCTAAAATATGACAAAGTCATATATGATACTGGGGATGATAGAGCAATCCCTTTGGTTGATTATATAGTGTGTGCAAAGTGAACACACATCTCACAGATCAGTGAGCACTTTGCAATGTTTTTTGCACAAATAACTGTAGTATTACAATGTCAGACTGCGCAATAATCTTTAAGCATATTCCCACATAAGCACATTTTTAAAAAGAAAATCAAGAAATGTCCCTATTATAATCCACATTCAGTTACCGTGGTTCCCAACCCATGGTGATGCTATGCACAATGACATGAGGCCATTGTGAACGATAGGATCTTCATGATCTGATTTTTCTGAAATCCATCATCAAGTCTTTCTCTAATCTGTCTTAATCTGGAAGCACCACTGAACTAAGTTCAGCACCATGATAAGAAGAAATCCACCAATGGTAGCTAATGATGACTACACATGAGGGGCTCTGGCTGAGAATCAAATCTGGATCTCTGTGTTAGTGCGGGTAGACTAGAGAAACTAAATTCGTAAACATGCATATGTATTTAAGGGAGAGGTTTATATAAAAGGGCAATTGAACATTGAGAAACATCCCAACTCAGTCCAGATTAAGTCCCTAAGTCTGATATTAGCCTCTATGTCTGACAGCAATCTACAAAGTCCTTCAGACTCATGAAACATATGCAATGACACCAACTGCAGGATGATCACAAGCCAGTGGGTAAAAAGTCTTTGGATCCAGTGGTGTTGCAGGCATCTCAGTTCTGGCAGGAGTCTCCACATGGCTTCTCTAGGTCCAGGTTTCTTGCTGCATCTGGGAAGTTCTATGTGGCTTTTCCTCAGGGATGTCTCTCAGGAAGAAAGTGTTGTCTGAAGAAAGTCTCCAAGGAAGTGGACCGAGAGAGATAGAGTCTCTATCTCCAAGAAAGAAGTACCATATTTACCAGAATTCTCAGGAGAAGACCATGCCCCCACAGGTCTCATTGGCTATCTCTAGATTTACAGGCCAGATTTCATTCCTACACTCTCAATCCTCAAACTGATGCCAGATTAGGTGACTGCCACAGTCTCCCACTTAAAACTGGGTCTCATTTTACAACTGACCTTCCACTGCCTCCATCCCCCACTCTAACTATCTGCATGGTCTTCTATTACAAAGTAATTAGAGATTGCCAAACTAACTCAGAAACCAAACTCACTGCCACCGAGTCTATTCCAACTCATAGAAAACTCTGAAAGATAGGATCCAAATCTATTCAACTATTGATTTGGCTTATGTTTTTCAAAAGCTTTTTTTTTTTTTGCATCACTGCCCTCTGGTGGGAGTGGGAGGCCAGCCTTGCTCCTGGAGAGCTGCTACTGGATTTGAACCGCCAAGCCAGTGGGCCTCTGTCCTGCACTCAACCACTACGCCACCGGGGCTCTGCCAGTTTTTCACAAGCTTTATGGGAACAAACTGCCATGGCATTTCTTCTATGTATTAACTGGTAGGTTTGAACAGCATACCATTCAGTTATCAGTTGAGCACTTAGCACCACCAGCACTTAGGCTCGGGGTGACTGACCCCAAGATCAGTGGTTGAAATCCAACTGGTTGGCAATGGTTTGGGTGCTTGGTTTAAGCTTTAGGGAAGCAGAATGCCACACATTTATCTAGTGCAGGGCTGGGTGGGTTCTAACCATCAGACTTAACACTTGTGCCACCAAGGCCCCTTTCCAAGTCAGCATAGTGCTTACACACCAGGCTGCTAACCAGAAGGTGAGCAGTTTGAAACCACAAGCCATTCTTACGGTAGAAAGACAGGGCTTTCTACTCATGTAGAGTTACTGTTTAAGAAATTCACCAGGCAGTTAAGCTCTAGTCCTGTTGGAGACTAGAGTGTTTCTATGAGTTGGCATCAATTTCAAGGCAGTGGATTTGGTTTTGGGAACACAATGATCGAGCACTCTACTTCTAACCAAAAGGTCCTCAACTAAGACTTGGCCAAACTATGGGGTAGTTCAACTCTACTTCTCAGGTCCCTATGAGTTGGAATACATTATTCAGAAGTGGATTAAATGTAATTTGTAAGTAAAATACATACTAAGAAAACTAAAATGGGAATAAGAACTGATTTTTTAAGTAAAATCATGCTCAATCCCAAAACAAAAATGACACATTTTTATAACTACATCATATCTATGTACATCATAACATGGCTTCTGGTCTCTTCCCCTCTCTTTCTTTAATCAGATTTTGCTTTTATTTCTTTTATGCTTTTTCGACCTCTAATATTTCAGTAAAATTTTGTATATGAAGTTGGTTTTTTTTAAACACCATATGGAAGCATCCTCTATGAATTTAGAAACAAAAAAAATCACACTTTTGCAGTAGCATGATTTGAAATATTAGACAATTCTAACATGGCCTATTAAATTTAGTTGCATTATCTTTTCTTGCTTCTCTTTACAGTTTTTGCCATTCTAAACATGGCACTTCATAGTTCCTCTTGGTGCTTGAATATAAACTATTCTGATGTGATAGCATAAGTCTCCATCCCCTTCCCATCTAGTTTCAGTCAGCAGAAATTTAAAGCGACCTATTATTCTTCTTAAATGTAATGATGCTGTTCCCATATTTTTCATTCTTATTCTTCCTTGATTTTTTAAAGTATGTTTCATTAAAAAAACTTCACAAAAAAGTGACATTATGTTTGAAGCTTTTCAGTTTACATTCAATTAGAAATGTAATTCCATTACTGTAGAAAGAGCTGAATTGTTCAAACACTTGACTAATATGTCTTTTGTTCCTAAAAAAAACTGAATAAGAGATTTGAAAGCACATCACTGCCAACATCCTTTTCTGAAAATCAACAAACTTTATAGTTTCTTTCAAAGACTGACCCGAGGCAGGCCTTTGCACTGCATATTTACAAGAATATTAATTCTCAAAACTCTGTATGATTTGAATACCATTTGCTGTCATTTGTCTTTCCTTCTTTTCCCTAGTGGCAAAACTCATTTGCTTTTCAAGATACTTCTCTAAACACCAGATGAAAGAGGATAAGGGAAAATGAAATTTTTATAAATTCAGTTAGACTAATGATTTTTTTGCTATGTTATTCTTTGAAATTTTGATTTGCTTTACCCAAGGATAGTTCCATGTTTGTATAAGACAAACAAAACAAAAATGTTTAATGGGTAGTTACTTAATATACCTCAAACTGAATTTAGTCTTCATATTTTCTAAACCATTATAAATGTGCACAGAAAAAAACATAAGTCCCATTAATTCTAAGAGGACAGAACTTCTTGTAGGTTTTTATATCTTGACTTTGGAAAAGTTATTAAAAAGAAGCATGGGGTGGCACAATTGCTTTTTATCTACTGCTAAACTAAAGATCTATGGTTCAAATCCTGTAGCTTCCAGACTCCCAGCCATCGAGTCAGTGCCTGCCCATAGGGACCCTGGAGGACAGGGGAAATTGTCCTTGTGAGTTTCCGAGACTGGGACTCTTTATGGAAGTAAAAAACCCAGACTTTCTACCTTCGCATGGTTGAAGGTTTCAAATTGATTCCTAGGCCCCCAGAAGCCAGGTAAGAAAACCATGGGGCTGTTCTGCTCTGTAACACATGGGGCTGTCAAGAGCCAGAATTGACTCAACAGCCACAGATTTATTGCTGTTTGTTTTGCTTGCAATTAAAAAAAATAGAAAGACAACCAAAGAATAATCTGACAATTATGTGCAAAACAAAGATCAGTATCTCAGACTAAAGTTTTTTATTAAATTTATGAAATCAATCATCTCATATTTATGAAATGACATTCTTTAAGCAAAATAAATAACTTATGCTGTTTTAAAGTAATGATATTAACTGGAGTCTTTTTCTATTTCATCCTTAATGATGTTTTTTGTTTTGTCTTGGTTTGGATATTTTTTTTGGGGGGGTGGGGTTGGGAGGGGAGGAAAGGCATTGGTTTAAAAGAGAATAATTCACTAGAAATTTTGAAATTTAATATTTCCATGGCATCTCCAATTTCTATAATAATGCCCAATATTGAATGAAGGGCAAGGGAGTCATATTTATTTTGTGGCTGGTTGTAAAGAATTGGGCATCCTCTTAAAATGCAAAACAATATAACTACAAATCCCTTAAGACTCGGTCTGTCTTAATGATTTTTTTGCTATGTTATTCTTTGAAATTTTGATTTGCTTTACCCAAGGAAGAAGCCTCCAGGAAAATGGACGTGACTTTCAATCCAAGAGAGAAAGATTTGTTATTTTCATGCATAAAGATAGTTTATATGACCTAGAAGGTCTCCCTGTATCAATTTCAAGTCCAGGGGATTATGGAGGAGGGTGCTAGGGAAAACAGCAATAGACTGAGCCAGGAATGGTGATCCGCCCCTCTGGAGATGAAGAGGGTAGGGAGGATAAGGGCACTCCCTGAAGACTCTTCAGAACAAAAGAAAGGGAGAGGCAGGAAATCAGGAAGTGTCCATGCCAAATCTCATTGAGAACACAGAAAGTTCCAATCTGGCCAGATTGAAAAAAAATAATAGCCCAGCTGTATTCTCACAGTGTGTGTGTGTGTGCGTGCGTGTGTGTGTGTGTGTTACAGTAAGTCTCTTTCTAAAATTCTGTTGATATGAATATCCATTACTTTGCATTTCTGAATATCTATAATACAATGAAAACATGATTATGTTTATAATAAAGCTTTTATACACTCAAATCAATCTTAGATTATATTTTATATAATATTACCACCAAATGCACATTTTTTTAAAAAACTAGCAAATACGATATTTATTCAACATCTATTTAAAGTCCATTCTGTTGTAGACACTGATTCACACTAGAAGCAGTAAGGAGGTTATATGAATTAGATAAATAAGTAAGTCTTTTGCTTTCAGGATTTCACAGCATCTTAGATTAAGAGATTACATGATGTAATCTCTTTTCCCCCCAATGGAATTTTTCTACAAAACTATGTATTAAAACTTTTTTTTTTTTACAAAACAACCTATCACCTGCAAAGTACTCTCCATTACACTTAATATATTTATCAAGTCTGCGATCCCTATCCTGAAAACATTTTTCAGACTCATCTGTTTGGATGATTGACAGCACCTCCCGTTTTTCTTTTTTTCTTCATCTCTTCTATCTCCTTGAATCACTGTCCTTTAATGTTGTCCCTCTTTATTCGAGGAAACAAAAAGAAGTTGTATGGAGTGAAGTCAGGTGAGTAAGGCGCATGGAGTAAGAGAGCCATGAGTTTTGGTTTTTTTTTCAAAGCCAGGTGCACTGAGATGGCTGTTTGAGCAGCACATTCTGTCTGCCACAGAATCAAGTCTTTTTTTGTTGCACACTGTTAGGCAATCTTTTCAGAACCTCTAAATAGAAAACTGGATTAACAGTCTGACCTAATGGAACAAACTCCAAATACTCTATGAGTCAACATTTTATCTGCTGGGGAATTTGACGGATGTCCATAACTAGGTTTGCCATCAATCAACATTTTACCTTTTTTTGAAATAAGAAAACCGCTAATATACTTGAGTTTTACCCAAAGTGTTGTCCTTGTAAACTGTGTTGTGTTCAACATCACAACGGTTTCTGTGGCATTTCTCCTGAGCAGGAAACAAAATTTCACAGCTGCACACTATTCTCTTACATTGGCTATCACAAAATATGAGGTTCAAAAGAAACTGCTTTTAAGAAAAAAGTTCACTGTGACCAGAGAGAACCTTCCTAGGCAATATCATTTAGTGCATTAATCAAAAGCAAGTTGCTAGATGCTCACCTTGTGGGAAAAATGCATACTATGAAAGCTCTGCCCAACACAATTCTGGTTGTTGTGCAGGGGATCCCTTCATATAAGTATTTAAACAATCAGGTCAATAACATTTTAAGTCCTGTGACACCTGCACAGGAGAGAATTTTCAATATGAAATAATTATTTCAGATAATTCAGGCATCCAAAGTGACAAACAGTTGGCTATAAGGAGTAAACATAAGGCTAAAAGGAGTAAACATAAAAAATGAATGAAAGAAAAAAGATGGAATATAGTGGGTATGAAAATGTAGTAAGAGAAAATAAACCACAGAAAAATATAAGTATATTTAGGTAGTTTTGAAAATATAAAAATATAGACACGGGTGAGAAAAATATCACTATTGAAAGTTTTGGAATGGCCACCTTTTTTTTTCACCATATGCCCTAATCCTTTGCTCATATGAAGTGCACTTCTGAAGGAAGTGTGAAACCAATCAAAGTATTATACCACAGATCCAGATTCAGATGATTCATTTGTGCACACGGACACAGTCATTTATTCATTCATCACAAAAAAGTGAACCTATTCTATTGGCAAGCATACTAGAGAATTCCAAACTACACTAAATCAAAAAAGGTCCTTGAATGCGAAATCCCAATAGAATTGTGATAGACAATGTAATATATGACCAACCTTAATGGGCAGGATTCTCTGAGGAAACACTATATTCAAGATAAGATTGTCTGAATAGGGTTAGAATTTTAATCCAGATAATAGAAGCATGGGGAAGGTGGAATGAGTGGGATGATTAAAGACAGGAACCTCCTCCAAAAGAGATCAACATGTTCAAAAATCCTAAGGACAGATGAGTGAAGATACAGGAATGAAGGCATGTCTGAGACAGAGCACTGGACCCAGGAGAGAAAGTGGCATTATTGTTCAGCATCATCACCTTGATTCCAACCGTTGGCGATCCTTTTCACAATAGAACAAAACATTACCTGGTCAGTCCAATCCCATCCTCACACAATAGTTTCTATGCTTGAGCCCACTGATGCAGTCACTGTGTAAATCCATCTCATTAAAGGTTTTCCTCTTCTCTATTTTACCAATGATGTTGCCCTTTATACTATTTTAGACTAAAGCTATAGTGATTTGAACAAGGAGCCAGTGTGACTTTTAAGAGAATTATAAAAGTTTGTTTTTCTGAGGAAAGGTTTAAGCCAGAAATATATTTATGTAGATATGGATCCTTTTACCTAATAAGAGTATAAAATAATCCCCGAAGCTTGTGGAAACTCAATATTTAACATTCAAAAGGAGTAGAATGAGCTTGTACAAGAAATTGAAAACTTAAAATGGAAAAGTTATTGAAAAAAGATAAGAAATCAGCCAATATTGCCAATTCTACAAAAATATCCCCCTAAAATTATGGCAACTGAAATAGTTCCATTGCAGTTAGCAAACTGGAGATGACTAATGACTGAAAAGAGCTCTTTGGGAAGAACCCTTATGGAATAAACATGAACTCTGCTACTAATCATATGGTCTAAGGTTCAAATCCACCAGGTACTCCACAGGAGAAAGATAAGACTGCTTACTCCTACAAAGACTGAAATTTCCAGAAACCCCAAAGTGCATTTGTATCCTGTTCTACAGGGTTGCTGTGTCAGGCAGTAAGTTTGAGAGTTATTTTGATTGCCTGAGGGGAGTGTAAAATAAAATAAAAGTGGATGAGGGGCTGTGAAGAAATGATGATAATGCATGCAATTTATTTGGTTTTGAGGAATAGAAAAAGTTAGACAATACTTATTATAAATAGATATGAGAAACACAGAAAAAGTCTTATTGCTTTCTTTATTGTTTGGTTTGAGTTGATATCAAGAATCACAGGAAATTTTCCTATGAGAATTTCTGTCTACAGTTGCCATGTATGAAAACACAAGTGAAGTCCCTTGATTAGAAGAGAGCAATTGCTCCACTCTCTGGCCCACCAAGCCTTGAGGATGGCATCCCTGCTCAGAGCTGCCAATGCAGAGAGGGCCACATGGCCGACCCCACAACGAGAAACGCCATCCCTCACTGACCAATAGCCTTGTGGGGACAACACTGGAGACACAGTGTGGGAATTGCACCAAATCTGACCTCACACACTGAGGCAAAACAGTAAGGGCATGCAAAAGATAGCAATGTGAGCACAGTAAGAAAGTCCCGTGGGACTACCAAAAATAGACTTTGGGACTCGGGCATGGAAACCCATCAGACACAACCAGAAAATACACCTTAAGGTCAATAAACAAACCTTGAGCTATTCACAGGATTTTATTTTTACTTTTGTCATAGATTTTTACTATTGTTGTTGTTTTTTCTGGTTGCTTTTTTTGCTGTCTTGTTTTTTGTGTATATTATAACATCTGTAGATCTATCTAGATAAGATAAGCAGGATAAACAATCTCTAGGAGAAAACAAAGGGACCAACAGTTTGGAAGGACATGGGGGAAAGGGAGGTAGTAGAAAGGAAGTAGGTGTTAACAAACCCCAGGGATAAGGGAACAACAAATGATCCAAAATCAATGGCAAGGAGGGTATAGATCTGGTAGAATTTGATGAAGGGCAATGTAACTGAGAGGAATTACTGAAACCCAAAAGAAAGCTGAACATGATAGTGGGACAAGAGGAAAGTAAATATATAAAGAAGTAGAAGGCAAAGGGCATTTATAGAGGTCTAAATACAGGCATATGCATATGTAAATGTATTTATATATGATGTGGGGAAATTGATCTATGTGCATATATTTATAGGTTTAGTATTGAGGTAGCAGATGGACACTTGAACCTCTACTCAAGTACACCTTCAACGCAAGAACACTTTGTTCTATTAACTTGGAATTTCATGATGCTCACCTCCCCCACAGGATCCCTGAAGACAATTAGGTGCATAAGCAAATGTGCTGAAGAAAGCTAATGGTACCCAGCTATCAAAAGATATAGTACCTGGAGTCTTAAAAGCTTGACAATGAACAAGTGACCATCTCGCTGAGAATCAACAAAGTCCACATGGAAAAAACTCACCAGCCTGTGTGTTCACAAGTTATCGATAGGATGAGGTGTGAGGCATCAAAGAACAAAAATTCATATCGTTGTAAATGAAGAGGAGTGCGGAGTGGCAACCCAAAGCCTACCTGTAGGCGACTGGACAGCCCCTTACAGAATGATCAGGAAGGAGATGAGCCAGTCAGGGTGCAGTATAGCTCCGATGAAACACAAACTTTGCTCTAGTTATTTAAGCCCCTCCCACTATCATTATCCCAAATCTGCCTTACAAATTCAGCTAGAACAGAGGATGTACACTGTTACAGATAATAGCTGGAAACATAGGGACTCCAGGACAAATAAACCTCAGGACCAATAATAAGAGTAGAGATGCCGTGAGGGGAAGGGGAAGGTGGGATAGAAAGGGGAAACTAATCACAAGGATCTATATATAAACCTCTGCCTAGGGGATGAACAATAGAAAAGTGGGTGAAAGAAGATATCAGAGAGTGTAAGACATGACAAAATAATAATAATCTATAAACTGTCAAGAGTTCATGAGGGAGGTGGGAGTGGGGAGGAGGAGGAAAATGAGGAATTGGTACCAAGGGTTTAAGTAGAAAGCAAATGTTTTGAGAATTCTGATGGCAACAAATGTACAAATGTGCATGACACAATGGATGTAGGATTGTATGGATTGTGATAAGAGTTGTATTAGTCCCCAATAAATTTTTTTAGAAAAGAGAAAAAGAAGAGAGCAATTGTTGAAACTATCCATCATAGAAGGAGAGTGGGACAAAGTTTGAGGGAAGTGGGTGAGATTTGCAATGGAATGGATAATTTAATTGACCAAAGAAATATAGCAGACTTTGGGAATATGAAGAGTTCAGTTGGGCTTTGAATTTACAGTGGAAGCAGCTTTCCAAGTTGTGTGACATCTACAGCAGCTTGTGACTCAGGGACAGGAATGAGTAATGCCAAGTAGCTGTGATCAAACAAGCATGTGGTTTTGTCTGGTGATCTGACAGAAATGCAGTAAGTAACTAAGCAAAAGGTTTTCATTTACTTTTATTTTTGGGTGATTGTTTTTAGTGGTGGTGGTTTACTTGCTTGCTTGTTTTTTAATAATGAAACTTAAGAATTGTATTAAAAGAAAGTAATAAAAAAGAGAGTGACCATCCTGAATTAAAGGACAGAGGTCAATATCCTAGAATAAAGTATAGACTGAAACATTTGATGAAAGTGAAAGAAAGTTGTAGTGAAAGAACTTTAACTAACTAAGCGAGGTCATTGAAAATTACCAGGTTTGAATGAATTACTTGAGATATTAAGTAATTTGGGGTGGAGACAAGTTCTGGAAATTTCTAGGTAGATAGAAGCCTTAGATGTTACAGATGAAAGGTCATTATACATGAATAGTTCCAGGAACTGACAGTGGGCTAGTTTGGCAGTCACCTAATCTGATGTCAATTTGAGGATTAAGAGTGTAGGGGTGGAGTCTAGTCTGTCAATCTGGAGATAGTCAATGAGATTTCTGTGTGGGCATGGCCTTCTCCTCTAAGAATTCTGGAAAATCCGGGATTTTCTTCTTGGAGGCAGAGACTCTCTTTCTTGGTTCACTCCCTTGAAGAAACTTGACTGACAAAGCTCACTTCCTGGGAGTCATTGCAGCTGACAAGACACATGGTAATATGCTGATAGACTCCAAGCCTTGGAAACTAGAGGAGCCACAGGGAGACCCCTGCCAGCGCTGAGATGCTTCTACCGCTACTGGATACACAAGAATCTGCACCCAGTGGTCTGTGATTTTCCTGGTCCACTCAGACTAACACAGCTAGGTAGACAAGTCATCCTTATGAATGCTGAATTCACTGAATATAATGGAAAGTTAGACAATAAGCCAAGTATGAATATCACAGATGAAGGAGAGAACTTGACCACAGAAATCTGGAAATAATAAATAACCAAGTCTAGACCTTGCAGAGTAATAGATCGAGAGTCTCAGTGAAGGATTTAAAAACAATTGGGGATAATCTCAAAGCAGTAATGGAATAAATGTCTACATCTGTTCAACTTTCAAAACCTGCTCTCAGAATAATATTAATATCTATGGTAGTACCCACCTTCTTTAACAACAAAATTAAGGAAGCCTGGATGTTGGGAGCAGTTTAGGATGGGCTTCTAGGGAAAAGGTCAGAGGTTCAAGCACACCAAAAGGCGAGATAAAGGAACTATCTGGAAAACTACTTCTATAAAAATGACCATATGGAGAACCAGTGGAGGGACCTGAGAACACAACCCCAACCCCAATTATAGGGGCAGCCACCTCTCTACCAGAGGAAGTGGCCTTGGAGGCCAGCACTCAAGCTGATGCTTGGGGAGTGAGATATGCCTGACCAGAGCACATGAGAACAAATGAAAGGGGAGGAAGAGAGAATGATGTGCATCCTGGCCCACCGAGCCTTCAGGACAATAATCCCTCTCAGAACAGCTAATGCACAAAGAAGACTGCACAGCCGGCCCCATTGTGAAATATGGCTACGCTCACAGACCCAAGGCCTATTGGAGCCGGGAAGAAGAAGTGGGTCAAGATTATACCCTGTCGGACACAACCACACCAATGCAAAGCACTAAGAGTGTGCAACAGAGCATAGAGTCACAGATGGAGTGACAAGGATATACTTTGGGGCCAGGGTATTGGCACCCCATCCGACTGAACCAGGGGTCACTCTAGGAGGTCAACTACAGACCTTGAACTTTATACAGGTTTTTATATTGCTATTATTTTAATATTATTCTGTTACATATTGTATAGTACTTTGAGGGAGTTTCTTGCTGTTGTTATCATTGTTTTATTTGCTTAAGTTGTACCATTTTAGGAGAGCTTTCTTGTACATATTGCTACCTCTACAGGTCTATCTAGACAAGATAGACTGGACAAAGAGTTTGGAGGCAAAAATGACAAGTCTGATGGCTCCAGCATAGGGGTCATTGAAGAGGGGGAGGAGGGGGAAAGGTGATGATGTCAACCAGCCCAGGAAAAAGGGAATAACAATTGATATAAATGCAGGGACAAGGTGGGTGAGAGAAGGCCAATAGGGATTGATTAAGACTAATATAACAGAGAAAAAATACTGAAACTCAAATGGAGAGTGAGCATGATAGTGGGACAAGAGGGAAGCAAATGAAAATAGAGGAAGGAACTGGGGAATAACGAACATTTATAGAGGTTCAAATACAGGTATGTACATAGGGGCATATATTTATAAGTGAGGATGGGGAAAGATATTAATGTGTATACTTATAGGGTTAATAGTAGGACAACAGATGGGCATTGGACCTCCACTCAAGTATCTCCTCGGTTCAAGAACACTTTGTTCTATTAAATTGGCATTCCAAGATGCTCACCTTTCCGACATGATCACTGAAGACAAATGTGTGCATAAGCAAAGGTGGTGAAGAAAGCTGATGGTGCCCGGCTATCAAAAGATGGAGCATCTGGGGATTTAAAGTCTTGAAAGTAAACAAGCAGCCATATAGCTCAGAAGCAACAAAGCCCACATGGAAGAAGCACACTAGCTTGTGGAACCATGAGGTGTCAAAGGGATGAGATATCAGGCTTCAAGAACTAAAAAGCATAACATCGCATGCTCACTTTCCTGATATGATCTCTGAGGACAAATGTGTGCATAAGCAAATGTGGTGAAGAAAGCTGATGGTGCCCGGCTGCCAAAAGATATAGTGTCTGGGGTCTTAAAGGTTTGAGTAAACAAGCGGCCATTGAGCTCAGAAGCAATAAAGCCCATAGAGAAGAAGCACACCAGCCTGTGTGATCATGAGGTGGTGAAGGGATCCGGTGTCAGGCATCAATGAGCTAAAATTATATTATTATTAATGAGGGGGCGTACAGATTAGGGACCCAAAGCCCATTAATAGGTGAGGTGACATCCTTTTGCAGAGGGGTTACAAGGAGGTGATGAGCCAATTAAGATACAGGGTAGGAACTATGAAATATGCAACCTTCCTCTACTTCCCATGCTGCCTCCCACCCACTATCATGACCCCAATTCTACCACAAAAATCCAGCTAGACCAGGAGATGTATAGTGAAGTTGGAAACATGGGACACTTAGGATAGATGATCCATCAAGACTAGTAATAGGAGTGATAATACCAGGATGGTGAAGGGATGGAGGAATAGAAAGGGAGAACCAATTTCAGGGATCTACACGTAGCCTCCTCTCTGGGTCATGGACAACACTGAAGTGAGTGTTGGGACACATTGTACAGTGTACAGGATGAAAAACATAATTTTTAAATTACTAAGGGTTCAAGGGGAAGGGGGGGAGTAGGGTAATATAGGGAGCTGATAATGGGGGCCTGGAGGGAGGGAGAATGTCTTGAGAGTGATGATGACAATGGGTGTGTAAAAGTAGCCTGCATACAACTGATGTTGTTAGGGAATGTGATGGGAGTTGTATGGGCCTCCAATAAAATGATTCATTAAAAAAAGGGGGGGGGGGAAGGGGAGTTTTTTTTTTTTCAAGAGGAGCTCAAGTGGAAAATGTTTTGAAATGTATGTGGCAATATGTGTGCAAATGTGCTTGATACAAATGATGTACTGAATGTTGTAGTAGCTGTAAGTGCCCCCAATAAAATTATTTAAAAGCCAAAAAAAATGACCATCAAGAAAACCCCAGGAAAGCAGTTCTACTCTGTAACACAAGAGATCAATGTAGGTGTGTCTATTTCCTATTTTAACACCAAAAGCGTGGTTTTTAAAAATCATTTTATTGGGGGGCTAATACAACTCTTATCACAATCCATGCATCCTTCCACAAATCAAGCACATTTGTACAGTTGTGGCCATCATCATTCTTAAGTTTTATTATAGTCAAAAATTTCAACATACTATACATATATATAGCAGAGTATAAAATGACAGCAGTTATTCTTTATTGTTGGTAGGGAAGAATTATTAACTGTTTCTTATATTTCTAAGAGAAGAAACTAATAGAATCGGTATCTGCAATCTTTTTTTCTATCAGAGAGTAAATTTTAAGCTTTGACAATTGGACAAAAAGCTGTCATGGTGTAATGGGCTGAGTGTTAGACTGCCACCCTTAAGGTAAGCATTTCAAAGCCACTGGCTGCTCCATGGGCAAAAGATGAGACTTTTCTGCTCCCATAATGATTTATTGCTTAAGAAACCCGCAGGTTCTACTCTTTGCTTTAGGGTGGTTATGAGTTGGCACCAGCACAATGACATTGAGTCTGTGATATGTTTGCCACTCATTATTACTCATTCTCTCTTTCATGAATTCGTTCATGTAGAGACCATCTTTGTGACCACTATTGAACTGTCTTCTGTAGCATCAAAGAATGAGTGGGCCATGTTCTAATAAAACTTCATCTATGAAAGAAGTTAGAGAGTAGAATTTGGGCTGTGAGCAGCAGTTTACTTGTGTTTACTCTGGAGTCCCACTCTTGGCCTTTCTCTTTTCCTTTGCACTTTTTCTTAACAGAAGACTGAGTTATTGACTGTTAAATTTGGGGGTAGGAACAAGGTTAGCCCTGCCTTTATGATTTATTACCTTTAAAAAGCAAGTTTCCTAGTCATCTAAAATAGTTGAACATTTTGTGAGCACCCCCTGACACTGAGTGGATACTTCTTCTTCCTTCCGAGGAGTGACTGGCATGTTGGAAGACCTTGCAGTTAGTGGTTCAGTGTGGAATACACTAAGTTACCCCAGCACCTTTTAAGTGAGAACCAAACTCCAGCTATTGAGTTGATTCCTACTTATAGAGACCCAGCAAGCCAAGATAGTACTGTCTCTGAGTTTCTGTGACTTTCCAAGAGTCTCATCTTTTTATGAGTGGCGGGTTCCAACCATGAACCTTGTGGTTACCAGCTCAGTTCATGGTCGATGATGCTGCCAGTGTTCCTATTCAAGTAAGGATAAAAAATTCAAGGAGTTGTCAGCAAGCTACATTTTCTACACATAGCATCTCTATGGACTGGCATTGGCTCTATGACAGCAAAAGTGAGTATTAGTAATAAAGATAATTTTTAAATCCCACATGTCCCACTTTGACAGCCGCTGCTCAATTGGTTCAGAATTCAGGTGATAAATCCAGACATGTGTTCATCCAGGTTTGTAACAGCCCATCAATCACTCCTCTCATATTTAATTGTAAGAAAAATCAACCACACATCACCATTTTACATTCCCTAAATGAAGAAAAATTAAAAGTAATCACTCACCTGAACATAAAGCTCTCTGAGTTCATACTGAAATTTCTTGGGATCGGTGGTAATTGTAACTGGACCAATCTCTGTAAAGGTAAAAATTACATGGATCAATAAATGGCCAGAAATAGTATTCAAGACTTTATTGTGCTTTTACGTGCTTTTCCATCGTCTACCACATATTTATAAAGAAGCACAAAATACCAAAGATTGGTTTTTAATGAATGGCTAATGAACTTGCAGTAAATTATATGAAATTGCATTCTTAGTTTTAGTAAATACTCAAGGGAGTAAATAATCGTGTAGGATACTCTTACTCAACTAATGGATGAGTACCCATTTGATTGCTAACTCTAAATAAATCATTTATGTATTCTACACTTGAGTGGTCTCCAGGATAATATGCAAAAAGCCTCTACACTTTTCAGTAAACTCAAATGAAAATTGTATTAAAATGGAAGAAAAATAAATAAATGATTCTTTACAGCATGTTCTGGATTGAATTGTATGCCCACAAAATAAGGTGCTGTGAATCCTAACCTCAATGAGATACCTTTACTATGGTGAAGAGAGAAGTTTAGTGTAAGGTGTGTTTTTGGACCAGTCTCTTTTTTAAATAGAAAGAGAGAACATAAACAAGTGAGTAAGCAGATACTTGGAAAGAGAGATGCCTGGCTAAATGCAGGCTTCCCCCAAACAGAAGTTCAGAGCCGAAGGCCTTCCCCCAGAGTCCACATCAGCAAAAAGCCTTCCCTTAGAGCTGAAGACGAACTGTCTTTGGACTTATAACCTCCTAAACTTTGAGATAATGAACATCTCTGTGTTAAAGTCTCTTACTTTATAGGTATTTCTGTTATAGGAACTCTAGGCAGCCAAGACACTCTGGCATGGCCTCTACCACTTCCTTCTCCATTGCTGACTATTACCATTCTCCTGAGCTGACTGTGCAATTTCCTCAGGAGAAATGGCTTCCATTATGACTGCCTTTTAGAGTGCATCAATCTCTGCTTCAAACGGCAACTTTTGGGGTCTCTGCATTGCCGGGACAGCAAAGAAGTAACCTTGAGGAAGCTACCAGTCTAGGAAAAGTCCCTGGTGTACATATCAGGTAGAACAGTATGTTTATTGTAAAACACACAAAGATTATGCTTATAAAAGATCTTTAAAATAGCTAAGCTGAACGTATACTCTATGAATTAGAAGGGGAGAAATCATTTGCTCTGAAAAACATCAGTATTTAAGTAAAAATATTAGCATTCATATGAGCATCATATACGCATGATATCTTAAATTCCCCAGAAAGGGACATTTATTAAATTATTTAAATGACAATATAAGCTTGACTGAAACTGTAATGTAAAACTACAATACAAAACTATAAAGATATTTAACATTTAGTTTTACGAAACATTTTCTAGCTTCAAAGGCATACTGCTAGTCGTAAAGGACTTAATAGCTTCAACGGATAATAATTAATTAGCCAGACCATCAGTAATGGTCTCCATGTGGTACAGAGCAGACTGCAAGACTTCAAAAATAATGAGGTAAGGTGGAAAGAAGGCACAATTTGTCTGCCATAACCCATGCAATTTTCTTAGCAATTACATGAGGGAAAAATGGCTCCAGCCTTCACTATAGATCAGAAACCTTGCAGTAGGCAAATGGAATGGTGAGGAGTCTGGAGGAGCAGTGTGACCATACAAATATTGGTATTTCATAGGAAGCAGCCCAGTTACTAGCTGTGTAAGAGCCATGTCCCAAGGATATGGAAAGTCCAAGAAGCCTACTCCCTCAAGACTAAACAAAGGCATATTTTGCAATGGAATGCAAAACAGCAAAGAATATGCCAGGCAGTTACACCCTGACATATAAATTGTCATCACCATTGTCAAGCCAAGCTTCTATGTTTCCACATTGGATAATGCTGAAATAATCCTAGAATTTAAAACTCAAGAAGTACAAACAAATAGAAAAAATACTGAGGGTTGGAGAGAATTGCATAAGAATAAAAATGTATCCATGCGGTAACCTCAAGCATAAAAATAAGAACATTTTAAATAGCTCTGTATAGATGGCGCTTCTTCAAGAATGGGGATTAAAGGATGCCATTTAAACAAACAAACTAAGTCATTTCCACTTTAGTTACCCAGAGTCTCAGATATACACTTGCTTCTAACAGAGATAAAAAAAATTTCTGCCTACCACTCTGGCTAGCTGAGATAAATCTTTTATCAGTTCTGTGAAATACTCTGCAGGCAAAGGCTTGCCAAGGCGTCATATCCCTCTTGTTCTGAGCATCCTTTCTAGCACTGTTGAATCCAAGGACATGGCGACGTGGCAAAATCCATGCACCTCCCTTCAAAAGGTGTTTCCAGTCCAGCCTTTCTCTTCACCCCCTGGGAGTCCTGTGCCAGTTATGTCCTTAGCAACTTCCCTCTCTCTTCCTTTTGCTCCTGTGAGTTTCATCCCCTGCCAAACCTTTGACGACATTGAGAAGGTACAATTTCGTCCTCTCTTCCTGTCTGAATATGGTCCTTTATTGCTTACAAAATTAAATGGGAACTCTCCAAGGCATTCCAGGCCCTCTTTTTTATTTATCCAGTCTTTAAACTTTGTCAACACTCTTTGTATAAGGCTACTGTTCATTCTTGTCATTACCATGGCCTCCCCAACTATCCTTTATCTCTCATGCATGTCTTCAGTACAGCCCAAATTAAGCCCTTATCTCCTTGATCCAGGTCCTTCCCCACCCATTTGTTTGCTTTTAAGATTTTGATAATGTTTGTGCATTAAAAGGGTGGGAAAATGAAAGTGCATAACATTAAGCAGAATGCAGACATCAGCTCCACTTAGTAAAGTGTACTTTACTCAGTTGTTTGCAAAGAAAATGCACCAAAAAATAGATGTGAAATCATGAGCTCCCAAACTGCATAGAAGAGATAAAGAGGGATATTGGACTAAATCCCATTGCTTCACAATGAGGAAAGGCTAGGTTCAGAGAGTCCAGAATTGTAAAACATTGAGATTGAAGGAAAGGGAAAATATGTTCAATAACATTTTCTGCAATGCATCCAATACAGTTTCTCTCTTTTCCAAGTTCCCAGTTCTAGCAATTTTTATGTCGCTGTCAATTTACTCCAAGATTCCTCTGGACCACAAGCAGATGGGCCATGCTCAGAGTCCCTAAGTTAATCACACAACACCCAGAAATCTTTATTGCCACATGCCTCTATATTGTCCTTATTAGAACATATTTTTCAATGTGGAGACAATTAACAATTTATTAATTTACTTTTCTCAACTGAAATCCCGAATTATCTCCTTTTTGAAATCCTCCTTCATTCTTTCAGAAAAGCTGTGGATTTCCTCCCCTTTGCTTTAATCAGTACTACCTCACTACTTTCCCCAGGTTTCTGGTCTGCTGCAGTTTTGCATCTGCATTTTTATCTTCTATACTAGACCATAGAAATTATAAATGCATTCTTTCCTGTGTTATCTATCACTGTTGCCCAATAGTTTGATAACATACACAACAAGACATCACTACAAAACACCTTATCAGATCAATTTAACAAACATTAATCAACCACTTACTGTATCTGGTCACTAATGACAACCCAAAGATAGACAAATACAATCCTGAGTCCAGAAAAGAAGTTACAAATGCAAATGAACAGTTACTGCACAGTGTGGTTCATGCATAAACAGAAGTGTAAGAATGGTAGTGATTAAAATAGGGGTGAAAACTATTCTTTGCTTTTCAGAAAGAACCAAGGACAATTTCAAAAAGATTCAGGATTTTAATTATGGAAAGCAAGTTAATCAACTACTTTGCTCACATTAATGTCCTCTTGTATGTTATTTGTCAATTCTATGAGGAATGCCTGTATTAGTCATCATCAAACTAAATTAGCAATCAAATAGAATTAGTTATCACCAAAACACTCTCCAGAGGCTGCACAAATCAGATCCAATGCAGAGACTCCACTAGGTGAATGAGACTCTGTCAGACATACTTGTAACCTGAGAACTTAAGACTGAAAATGCATGGTGTCTGAAAAGGCTTAAGGCAGCTGTACTGAAATGGTTTAACTGTCAGTAGGCAGGCAATCATGATCTTGCTACATCAATGCCCTATATGCTGTATTATATATATATATGTATATGTATATGTGGAATACTGGTAGGCCTGTGATGAAAATTTCCAGTGAATATTATTGCAAAATTTCCTTGGCAACCAACTCCCATAGTTTGAAACTGTACAAGTGAATTATGCAAGTACTATGGTATAGATTTAGCCTACACTGACCCAATATCCCTCCCTCAACAGTTCTTTTGAAAAAGTAGTACTGGGAGTTAATAAAAAATATTAACAGAAGATTTTTTCTGTTTTTGTTCTTTTTGGGGGGGAGGGGGGCCCTCTGGTGGGAGTAAGAGGCCCAGCCTTGCTCTTGGAGAGCTACTGCTGGATTTGAACTGCCAAGCCAGTGGGCCGCAGTCCCACATTCAACCACTATGCCACCAGGGCTCAGCCCCTTTAACAGAAGATTTTTATGCTGCAAGGAGATGATCAATAAGACTCTCTACCATGAATTAACAAAGAGGTTTTAAAAGGGAGTCAAGGAAGAGAAAAAAACATTTGGGGCTCTTTGACAGTCATGACCTCTTGTAAAATTTCAGGATTGGGGGTGTAGGGGTGGATTCTAGCCTGTCAATCTGGAGATAGTCAGTGAGATCTCTGTGTAGGCATGACTTTCTCCTGAGAATCCTGTGAAATCTCATGATCTCTCCCTCTTGGAGATGAGAAACTTAGGGCTCAGTCTCTTGGAGATGCTCTATTAACAAGACAACGTGGCAGCATGCTGATAGACTCTGGGTCCTGGAAACTGGAGGAGCCGGAGGAGAAGCCACATGGGCTTACTCTAATGGAAATGGACCTCTGAAGCCGGAAAAGTGACAGAGAGGTCCTTGCCAGTGCTGAGATGCTTTATCTTCACTGGATACACAAGACTCTACACCCACTGGCCTGTGATTGCCCTGGCATCATGGCATATGCTTTGTGAGTCTGAAGAGGACTAATTGTTTGGTATCAGACATATGAGCTAATATCTAATTATGGACTTGGACTGGACTGGGTTGGGATGCTTTCTGAATGTTCCATTCCTCTTGTATATAAACCTCTCTCTTATATACTTATGTGCATTTATGAATTTGTTTCTCCACTCTACGTGGACTTACACAGACTCACCATAAATTCAAGCTCCAATTTAAGAACAATTAGTTCTTATATCATGGCCCTGTTCTATTCTTGCCCTTAGGAAGGGAACACGGAAGATATGGGTGCTACAGCCAAGTGTGGTGAAGAAATCACATGGTGCCTTGTTATCAGGTGAAATAGTATCTGGAGTCTTAAAGGCTTGTCTCCAAGCACACAGTCATCTAAGTGAAATGTCAACTAAATCCACATAGAAGAAGTACACCAACATCAGTGACCAAAGGATTAGACATCATACAATCCAAAACTGAAGAAGGGAGTAGTATCAGAGCTTCATTGTGCGAATCTGATTTGCAGAAGGCTATGGATAGCAGAGTCCAAGATACACTTGTTATGTCTACATAGGAAATAAGCCTCCAAAGATTTCCCAGTATCCATAATAAGAGGAATGGGAAGAAACTGGTTACCAAACAGAGGACATTGGAAAGACAACTATAGAAGTTCAAAATGATAGACCTGACTTGAATTTTCACACTTTTTCAGTTGATTCCTATGTCTGATGCACATTGGGCCTGAGCTGGCTTTCAACATTTTCTGTATTTTGTTGGTCTGTTCATATTGGGACTTATCTCAGATGTCTTGGTAATTGGAGGTGGACCTCTTGAATTTTGTTATATGCTTGTTTTTTATTTTGTTTTTCAGTAGAAACCCAGAATTCATGAACCTAGAGGGACAGCAAATAGAATAGCCTATAAGGACAGCAAATAGAACTGGGAGGTACAGTGTAGGGAGGAGATAAAAAGGAGCAGAAAAATAACTGGCAAAAGGGGTTCAAGAAGGAAAACAAGAGATGGAAGCTGATTTTGGTAGCAATTTTACAATACTGTTTAATGTGATTGAAGTATGGAAGGATAGGGTATCTGTATTAGCCCCAATAAAATGGCTTTTGAAATAAAAACTCTATGTGCAGAAATTTGAAAACTTACAATGGCCCTATTTGAGCATCACAACAACCTTCTGAAAAAAGGTAGACAGATCTACATAATTCTACATAGACAATTGAAGCTTAGGAGGATAAGCCAAAGCTGCCTGTCTTTCAGGAGGGTGACCCTTGCATTCCAACTGCTCCTGTTGTCAGAAAGATGAGGCTGTTTGCACTCATGAAGATGAATAGTCTCAGAACCCTCTGGAAGGTGGCTATGAGTTGAAATAGATGGGCTGTAAGTGGGATTGGGATCTGTACCTGTGACATCATAGCATCTGTCACATGATATCATGATTGCCTGCTTTCTTTTCTGCTCCCTTCACTCAATGTTAGCACCTTCAAGAACGGGAAAGGAGACCCAGCAGCATAGTGGATTGTGAGCGGGGCTGTAACTGTGAAGTCAGCAGTTGGAAAAGACCAGCGGTTCCACCAGAGAATGATGAAACTTTCAGACCCTGTCATGGAGTTATAGCCCCAGAAAGTCACAAGAAGTGATGCTGTCCTGTGATAGGATTCCTGGGTGTGTGAATCAACTCAATGGCAGTGAGTTTGATTTGCATTTTTGTTTTCTTAACCACAAAATTGGCAGTTCCAATACAAGGAGGGGCTGGTGATCTTCTGAAAGATCACAAATTTTGAAAACTCAATCAAGCACAGTCTACTCAGGAACACATGGGTTCCTGAGTAGAATCAACTCTACAGAAGCCATTTTCCTGTCACTGTTTGGTAATGTTCATCAAAATCGTCTTATGTTTTATGTTAAACAAGCTCATGAGGCAGGTTTTCCCCACATGAAAGAGTTTCAAAAAAATTCAAGAAAAAAGAAAATTTAAGGACACTAGAAATTTTCCACAAACTTTTTGAAGCCTCCTCATAGAGGTCATTTCAGAATACAAAAGAACTAGTAAAGTATCACGCACTATCATAGAACTAAGAAGCATTCTTTGCTTCAAGAGAACACTTCTGATTAAAGAAAGAAAAGAAAGAAATATCATGTTAGAGAGTCTAAGGAAGTTTTTCCTCTTTTCAATAATTGTGTTATTTCCTGTTTCCTAGGGATTTATCGGATGGTTGGTATAGTTCCAGAGGCTCAGTCATTGTTCTCCTAATCTGAGTTGCTGGATTGTACTTAAGAAAATAACAGAGAGAAGTTCACAACACACTGCTTTCTTTCACTGCTTCATTTGGCAAGATTGGCATCCAGGTCCTCACTTCCCTTTCCTTTCCCCCAACAGATTTTTGCCCCTCATAGTTTTTCTTTGCTCAGAGCAGTTTCTGCATGATTAGGATAATGTTTGCTGCCTTTGGCGGTAAAAATATTGCCTAGACATGAGTTGATAAGAGTGCTCACAAGTTCTTTATTTGAAAACATATGTATAGAACACTTGATTTTCTATTTATTGTTACAAATGTATAACTGTATGACAAACTAAAATGAGAATATCTGACTTCATTAGCCACCACCCATCTGGCTGTTTTTTACCCTGTGGTGGTTTGTACTGGTGATGCATGTTAGCACACTGGTATTTCAGATATCAGCTAGGTTACCCATGGTGGACAGATTTCAAGGGCACTTCCAGACTGAGACAGACTAGGCCGAAAGGCCCGGTGATCTCTTTCCAAAACCTAGCAATGAGCACCTTATGAATCACAACAGACTATTGTCTAATATAGCTGGAAAATGTGCTTCCTAGTATGGAAAGCAGTCAAATTACACAGTAGCCACAAAGAACTCAAGCATATCAATGAACAAAAAGATGGATACAGAACCTGGTAGCATTCTCTTCTGTCATATGAGTTGGTCATGATTCAAGTAGACGTCACAAGAGTTAACAACAAAAGCAACAAAGAATAAACCAAGTAATCATTATTTATAGGGCATCATATTCAGAAACATATGAGTCAAAAGGATGACATGATGGAATTTTATTTATTTGGGGGGGGGGGATTGGGGGGCGGGCATCACTGCTCTCTGGTGGTGGGAGTAGGAGGCCCAGCCCCACGGCTAGAATTGAACCTCCATCCCAGTAGTCCGCAGTCCCGCGCACAACCACTACGCCACCGGGGTTCAGCCCGACATGATGGAATTTTAAATGTACGAGAGACCAGGCATGAGTTGGCACCTGGAGAAAAAAAACAGAGCAACCAAAGACGAATACAAAATATAAACTCACTGTCATTTAATCAATTCTGACTCACAATGACCCTGCAGGACAAGGTAGAACTTCCCTTGTGGGTTTCTGAAGCTGTTGCTCTTTATGGGAGTAGAAAGAACTTGTCTTCTCCTGCAAAGCAGTCATTGGCTTTGAACTTCTGACCTCAAGGTTAGCAGCTTAAATTGCAACCACTACATCATCATAGCTCCTGACCAGATCAACAGAGTATGAAAAAAGACCAAAGAAATTCCCAACTTCATGACATGGCCTGCTCAAATGTCTTTTAATAAAATGAACCACAGTATATTATTGACTCTAAGAAGCCTACTTAGTACACATCAAGTCAATGTCTTTTATGTGCACAAGATAGTGTATGTGAATATACATATTCAAAGCATTAAAATTTTTTCTGAATAAAATTAGTAAATTATATTCCCTGCTTTGGGATGCCAGAGAAAGTTCAATAAATATATTTACTTTCACTCTTGACATCTTGATCTGCAATCACTCTTTTCAAGTTGTTCTGTCCTCACTCAACAAATGTTGCTGTCCAGGGTCCGTTTGAAAGATTTGCATCTGATCCATAAAAACACAGGACCATTTCTTGACTTTCAGCTGAACCAAGTATAGTCCAGGACTCATATAACAGAGTCCATCCCAACTCAGACTAGAACAGGTAACTTTCAGGATGACTTAAATGCTTTTACTGATTATATTGGCAGCAAAGTGATATTTTGCTGTGTTTCACAAAATTAAGGCCAATGATGAATTCCTGTATAGCATGTTGTTTGATATTTTATGAAACAGCACTCTGTCTCATTGCCCAAAATATTGATTCATGCTGACAATAACTTCTACACTAACTTTAAACATATGCATCTGGTAAAAATTACAGATAGTATATGTACAATGCAAGGATTCATTCACTTCACAGCCTGCTGAAACAGGATATGAGAAAAATCATGAACATGGACTCATGAATTTAGCAATGTTACACAGCTGTTTAGAACAGGAAGCAAAGAAGAATGCCTTCATAATTGACACAGGACTTTGAGGTATACTGAGTAGGATGTTATTGCTTACGGTGGCTTTCAGCCAGGCTAGCAGCACTGTGTGCAAAAACAGGTGTCAGATTTCTAATGTTCATCAAAGTCCAGACTCTGAGTTTGACATCGAATCAGAAATATAAAAGGATGTTTTTCAACTCAAAGCAACCTATGCATTGTCAAGGTAGTCTCAGGGAGAAAAGAAAATAAAAATAAAATATGTGTCTTACATTATTTGATATGTGATAAATCTGATTCAATTTTTAAAATGTTCCAATTAAATCAAAGTCCTCCAAGAGCAAACAAAAGGAGATAAATATCTCGTTCAAAATCATTTTTTTGAAATATAAATCACTGGGAATAAAATATTTAGGCACTACTAAGATGCAGACAAGTAATATCACAATAGTATAAATGCCATCAAGTCAGGTCCCACTCATAGCAACAGAGCAAAAGCCTGTCCAGTCTGGCCATCCTCACAACTGATTTGCTTAAGCCCATCATTACAGTCACAGTGTCAATCCATTTCCCTGATAATCTTCTCCTATTCTGAATGAACCTCTGACGTTCTTCTCCAGGAACTGGTCTCCCTTCTTAACATGATTTTCTGCATAATGATGCAGTGTTAATATAGTCCCTCTAGAAACATAAGCAAATTTTATCATGTGATCTTAAGTAACAGGGAAAGTACAGAGTTCTACATACACTTTGATTGCAACTGTCTATAAAGCTCCAGATCTAAAAGGGAAATTTCTGAGAGGGAACCAATTGAAATTGGTATTGGTAGAGGTGAAATATTTCAAATGAATGGTTTGATTTTATAATTTAAGAAGAAAGGGACGGATTTCAATTGATCATATTCAATCTTTAGGTTGTATTTGTGAAAACCTGGTTGAGTGTGGCAATTAATTCGGTCACTGAGAAAGCACAAAACTATTTCTCAGCATGAGGTAACTTAACAATGGGGAGCATTGATTTGAGACACCATCTACTAGTGCTGTGAAGTGAAGTGCTTTAAGGACTTAAAGTCTAATCAAAACAGTCGTTGTCTGGATGTGGGGTCCTGTTTCAGTCCTCTCACTTGACGCTTTCATCTCTCCCTCTTGGCAATGCCATCTTCCTACTGTTATTCTTGATTGGACATACAAAGAATTCCTTTTCATTGGCTGAAAGGGAACACTTTTTAGACTTCTAATACCGAAATCCAACTACCTCCTTTTCTCCTGCTGCTTATTATTGACCTTTATTTCTCTGCACGCTTTTGCAATATGTGCCCGTATTACATGTGTATTTGCCTTTCCATTGTCTTTTCATAAAAAGGATTACAAGTATGAAATATCCAAAAAAGTATGAAATATCCAATGCAATTATAAATATTCAATATGACACATCATTAATACTGATTTTAAGTTGAAATACTTCTTCTAATATGAAGCAATTCCAAGCAGTCACCTCAGTTGATAACCAGAAGCATCCCAATTTTTAAAATTACCATATAGTGATTAGGTCCACTGATTTATTTCAATTTAAATCTTCAAAGTCATTTGGACATTTTCAGGTTTGAACATTGTGCTGACACTTAACAATGAAAGGGTATCATTTATGACCTGCCCCACTTCCTCTCTTCACAAATCTCTGACATGTCTTTGTAGGAACTACAAGGAAAGGCATGAGTATTCATACACCAAAAAGCTGGCATATATCCAAAACTCTCCAAAAACTACACCAGGATCAAGAGGCATTTCTCTGGTATCACAGTGATCTGTCCCCTCTTACCAACTGATATTATACCCAAGGTTTCAAGTTCTCACTACCAAGTTCCCATGCTTCTCGACTTCACTCTGAACAACTTTGCAGTTAACTGATTATATCAACCCTTCTCTTTAAAACCTGATCTCCTCAAGGCAGGGATTGTTTTCCATTGTGCACTCTGTATTCAAACCAGAAGCCACAATAGACATGCATTTTATGAGAATCCGTTAATAATAGCAGATACACTGAAAGAAGATTTAGTGCCAAGTGATATTCCCAACCAACCTGATAATTTGTTTGGATAGCTGCTGATCCAGACTCCACAAACAAAACAAAAACTGTGAAGCTTAGATGAAAAGTGGTACATGGCTCTATATGGCTCACTCACATGGTCCACATTTATATTAAACACTTGACCTAAGAGGCAGTTTATTATATTGGTCATGAACTCAGACAGTGGAGAAAAAAGTACCTGGACTGGGATTAAGAAACTATCATATACTAGTTAGTTATACTTATGTTTTTGTTTGAGGGATAAAAATGGTTTAATCTTAATGAATTCCCATTTCATCTTAAATAAAATGGTAATTATGACTACACATTGAATGAGGGAATTTTGGTGGTAGAGTTGGCTGCTAACCACAAAAGTGGCAGTTCAAACACACCAGCTACTCCTTGGGATAGAGATGAGACTTTTTGTTCCTTTAAAGCAGTGGTGCTCACACGTTTTCAGCATACAAGCTCTTTATAAAATGGTCCAGGCAAAATGATCTATCAACTACAAAAATGCAAAACATATTTATTTAATTTATTGCATTCATTCTTAAATGCATTGAGAATTCCTTACATGTACAATGTATGTTTATATATCTTGTATAACCATGAGTCCATATTGCACAACACAACAATTAACTATGTACATTTTTGTCATTACCTGAGTTTACTCTGATGACTTGCACTGAATAGAATGAGCCAGGAAGGCATATTCCAGACAGTAGCTGTTGAGTCATGGTGGAAGGGTACTTGGACTTAATGATCTTTATGTAAGAAAAGGCTGACTCACATAAATAAGTAGAGCCAAATAGTGCAGTCAAGGGGTTGGCACATTTTCTCATGTTTAGGTACTTTCTCTCTGCAAGTAAGTTTCAGAACCATACATGTGCTCTGGACTTCAGCTGAATGTCAACTTATAGTGTCAAAATCTCCCATTCTGTATGAAAGTTATATGTTCTTATCTTCCTACTCGGTCCAGCTCCCCCACTCAATTTAATATCCTTTCTTGTGTTTAAGGTCTAAAAATTAGTGATAACTTAGCTTGTCAGTGTTGCTGCACTTAGCAGAGTTGTTTGCACATGCATTTGACACCTAAGATTGAATTTGATTGGCTGTTCTGTATATCAATTAAGTGACAGGATTGATGATAGGCATACATCTATTTGTTAATGTCATGTGATCTACCCACCTACATTTGTGTTCGACTAGTAGATTGTGATCGATGTATTGAGCACCCCTGCTTTAAAGACTTACAGTGACAGAAATTCACAAGGGCAGATCAACTCTATCCTCTCCTGCGGCTGAGTTAGAATTAACTAGACGGCAATGAGATACATAGTACTGACATGAGAATAATATGTCTATAGCACTGCTTTTGATAGCTCAAACCTGTTAAATGCTAACTCTTGCTGTTGTGACTGCTGCTACTATCAGTAATTTTCATAACTAAATCAAAGACTTAATCATATTAAGCTACTTAATCAATCAGCTACTCTGATTGAATAGCTTAAATAAATAGTTACTATGATACAAGGGCTAAACCTAATCTGCTTATACACCTTACAGAAAAGGAAAGATCAATCTTTGATCATGGTTATATAAATTTTACATAATAAAACTCTACTTTCTTGTCTTTGAAAATGATAAATATAAAAGCTCATCCTGTTCATTTAATCTAATCTTAATGTTTATACAATATTTGCTTTTTCAACATCTATATGAGAAATATGCATGCTTAAATGGAATTGAGGTAGCAATAGAATTCAACAAAAAGAGAGAAAGTATCTGGTTGAGGCTGCTAAGTTAGAGTTTATAAGAAAATAATATGATCGGCTCACTCTTCTTAAATTAATCTGGAAAAATATGTATTGCTTCATCATTATCTATGTTTATGGTGCCAGAGAGATCTTTGTTAGAAGCAGAGAATATCAGAAAAATGTTTACTTGCGTTCTATGGGTCATAACACTTTTGACTGTGTATATCATAACAAATTACAGATAACCTTTAGGGGAGTAAGAATTCCAGAATCATTAAAAACTTGTTCATGGATCAAGTGGCAGTTGTGTTCACACACAAAAAAGGGAACATTGCATGGCTTAAAATCAGAAAAGGTGAGTGTCAGGCTTGGATCCTTTCACCATACTTAGTATGCATGTGAGCAAATAATCAGAGAAACTTACTTATATGAAAAATGTGGCATCAGATTGGATGAAGACTTATTAACAATTTTCTTCATGCAGATGACACATAAAGAAGCACTAGCTGATGAAATCAAACATTGCTACCTTCATGTGGGTTACAGCTTAATAAAAATAAGCCCCAATTCCTCCCAATTGGACCAATAGATAATATCATGATAAATGGAGAAAAGATAGAAGTTTCCAAGGATTTCATCTTTCTTAGATTCACAATCCTCTTCGAAGGTGCGGACAAGAGTTAAAAAAATGCAATGTCTTAGGTAAGTCTGCTGCAAAAAAAACCTTTGAAAACCAAGAATGCTTCTTTGAGGACTAAGGTGCAACTAACCCCACACCATAATATTTTCAAATGCCCCATCTAGGAAGCTGGACATTGAATCAGGAAGACTGAAGAATCCCTGAGTGTGACTTGGGGTGCTGGAGAAGAATACTGAAAATATTACGGACTGCTAAAGGTACAAACCTACCTGTCTTCAAAGAAGTACGACCAGCTCCTTAGAGGCAAGGATGGTGAGGTTTATTTTACATACTTTGGATATACTTTCAGGAGAGAAGAGTCCCTTGAGAAGGATATCATGCTTCGGAAAACAGAGGGGTAGTGAAAAAGAGGGGAGCATGCAACAAGATGGATTCATCTAAGGCTGAAACAAAGAACTCGGGCCTAGGAACAATTATGAGGATGGCAGCATTTCTTTCTGTTGTGCATTGGGTCACAAACTCGGTGACACCTAATAAGAGCATTCATTTAATTGCTTATTCCGTCTTCCAAAGGTAGTGACTATAGGCATTGCTAATTTCACAAACACTTAGGCGATAACGCTCACTGATAATAGTGGAGCTGCATAAATAATAAGCCAGAAAACACTTTGAAGAGTATATGGAAATAAGTACCTTAAAATACCCACCATTCCAGTTTATAAATAGATCAAATAAGGTAAAACCCATAAACTTGTTTAATTTGTGAAATGGAAAATACATGTGTATGTGTAGGCATATGTGTATCTATGCATAAACACATGAGGAAGCTTTCAAAAGTTAGTGTAAAATTTGAATTAACATATAACGGAGTTGTTCCACACACTTTTCAAATTCCCCTCATATATCTGTGCGCAGGTGTGGATATGTGTGTTTGATAAGCAAATGTCTACAGTAGAAATGCATAAATTACGTAACTTAAAAGAAGTGACTATTTAAGTACAAAGTAATTTAGAGAATTAGAATTGTGTTGCTTGAAGAAGTTAGATAAAGTTAATATGGTAATATGGAAAAATTTAGGAAATACTAGGTGATTAAAAAATCTTTCATTTTATAATAAATGTACTATTTTATCCTGAAAAAGTAGAGAAAGAGTAAGCACTCAACTCACAGAACTGTGGAGTTGCTGACACATGATCCCTAATGATGCCTATGACTCTGCATGAGGTAATTTAGTCACAAAGGTGAAAGGGAGATGATGTCTTGGTGTAGATGTTTTTTTAAAAAAAAGTATGGTTGAAAACTGATTGCAGTAGCAATTGTACAATTTTACTTGATGTGACTGAAATTGATGTGTTATATGTATTAAATCCCCAAAACACACTTATTTTGATACTTAATTCAATGGATCACTTTTCAGCACTCCTTGGTAAGGATGCATTGTGCTTGAAGGTCACCAGATGCACAAAGCTGAGCACTCAAAAAAATCTACTGAGAGTATATACGCACATTTGTAGCTCAGTGCTTATATTCACTTGTGTTGTTCCTAATTGCCACACTGTCCACTCCCGCTCGTAGTATAAAAGGGAACTCAAAGTTGCCTGGTCCTCTCTCATCTTCAGCTGTTCTGTCTGAGTCCATTATGCCAATCTCCCTCCGTAAGTTTCCCTCATTGCTCTTCTCCTTAACCAAACACAACAGTCTCTTTATTCGGTAAATGTCAGCCCATTGATTGAATTTAGTACTGTTTTTTTTAAACTGATATGGTTGGTTCAGATGATAGGGAAGTATGTTTAGAAAGAATGCTTTGATGAAGGACTAGAACAGAGCACTTCTTAAATTGACCCAGTGCCTCTTATCTGACAGCTGAACTTGGTGCTCGAGAACCAAAGTGGAGGACATAGACATGATTCCTTTCATCATGGAATGCACAATCTTAGGAAAGAGAGTAAAACAAGCAAGAAGAGAGAATGAGATAACAAACTGGAATGAGTGCAAAGGATAGAAATAAACAAGGTATTAAGACAGAAATGAGGAAAAAATGTGCTTAATCTTTCAGAAATGTGTGGAATGCATGTCATAATTATTATCTATTTCACAATATGTGGATGCTCTTTGTTTCTTTATAGAAGTTCTTTATACACTAAGTAAATTATAATTTGATAGTAATATAAATTGCAAAATATTTCTTGTTTTATATTTGTATTTTGATGTCTATGATAGTAGTTTAGATCATATTAAATGTTTTTTTGTTTTAAATAGTAACAAAAACTTATTGATCCTATTTTTATTATAGTGGAAAGCCTAATTCATGTTGAAGCTATAAAGCATTTTACAAGAATTTCTTCTAGAATGTTTATGATTTATGTTTTAGATTTACATCCTTGATCCATTTGGCATAAGGTATGAGATTGGAACCCACTATTTTCCAGATGGTTTTTGTGTTGACTTATTATTATTTATTGAAAAAACATTCTCCTCCTTGATATTACATGCTATAGTCACATAACGTATTCCAGGTTATATTTCATTCAACTTCCCCTTCATGGACTAGACACAAATTGCATTAATAAATGACACTCAATAATAAATTTTAATGTCTTGTAAAGTAAGCTCCTTGTGATTATTCTCTCTATGCTGAAATTCCTTAGCTGTGTGCTTGAATATTTCCCATCTCAACTTCACATCAGTCTTTCTAGATTAAAAAATATTCCAATCGTCATGTTAAACTTACTGAATAAACTAGGAAAAACTTACTAGAGAATAGACATTCCATGTTGTATCATTCCAATTATTGAAGTGTTTGGGATAAATGTTATGAGTTGTAAGAGCTCCCAATAAAATTATTTTAAAAATTAAAAATAAAATATATAGTCTTTGAAGATCTGTTTTCTCCTTTTGTTGCATTTTGTTTCAGTTTTCATCTTAAAGCTTATACTATTTTGTTTATTGCTAGTTATTGTTTTTATATTGATATTTTAAATTGGACTCTTCTCCCCACTATATCTTTAATCGAGTGTGGTTTTGTGTATCTATTATTCCTTCCCCAGTGATTACTTCTTGTACTGTTTGTAAATTAAATGCTTTAGGTTTTTCAGGTTTAACACTTACATAAACTCATGTAAACTACAAACATTTTCCAACTTTTAGATCTCGAACTTACCTCTCTTATCTAAGTTAATGGTCATTAATTTTTAAATCAAATAATAGTAATGATACTGGGTATCTTAACTTGTTCCTAAAATAGCAAAGGTGTTTCCAGTGTTTCCCTATTAATGATCAGGCTAAATTTAAGATAGAAATATATATATTTTACCATGTTAAGAAATATCTAGGTGTTCATATTGTATTCATTTTTAATAAACTCAAGTATAGACATTACATTTTCCATATCTTTTCATACGTATGGAAATGATCATATTTCATTTGATCAAATAATAATAGACTCCACTTAATGGCCTATTGTGACACACCTAAAATAAACTACCTCAATCAGGAAATTTTACTCAATTTCTTGTACAATGCTGATTTGTCAACATTTTACTTAGGATTTTTGCATGGCTAGCTGCTAAGATATGAATATGGATAGTCTAAAGTTTTCCTTTAAGATCCATCTTTATTGTTTTGGAGTCAATCACGTTTTTTAATTGAAAAACTTTGTTTTTTCTGATCCCTTGAACAGTTTAAGTGCCACTGAACTTGGTAAAAATCTCTTGTGGAATTATCTGAGTTTGGTTCTTTTGATGATGCTGGGAGGGGTGGGTTCCTCTGTTTTGTTTTCTTCTCTTAATTTTTCTTCAAGAGTGCTGGGAACACAGTGAGTAAGTGCTAGGCTGTGACATGAAAAGTGAGCAGAACAAACTCACCAGCTGCCCAGCAAGGGAAAGAGGTGGCAGCCTGTTTCTTAAAGATTATAGTCTTCAAACTGTTCAGGAGAGCCCTACTCTGTCCTATAAGGTAGCTACAAGTTGGTAACTGGATGGTAAGGGAATGCTTATTTGATTTGATTTGATATTTTATATCCTTGGGAATCTCTTTGGCAAATTATCTTTCCAAAAATTTAACTACTGTATTCCATTGTTCAAATTTATGTACCAAGATTTTAGTTTTTTTAAAAAGTTGACTCAAAAAAAAACCCCTATAAATAAATAAATAATAAAATAAAAAGTTGACTCTGAGTTTAAACAGCTAGCAATTGGATGTTTCCTCCCTGTGGCATACTTGAAGAGCACTGTTGGCGCAGTGGTTACACATTGAACTGCAGGGAGCGACTAGCAGCAGTCCTGCAGGACAAAGACTGGACTGTCTACTCCCTTACACAGCCACCATCACAGAACCCACAGGGAGGTTCACCACTGACTCCATAGCAGGGAGTCTTCTGGTGGTCTATATTCATTGTCAATTAACTAATGGTTTCTTTATTCTCTGGAATAAGTAATATCTTTTCCATTACATTATTTCCGTCTTTTTGCTTATTAGTTATTTTATTTTCCTTTATATTGTCACTATTGGTCTCTTCCACCTTTTTTATTCTTTACTATTCATGTTCCCTCCAGCCAGTTACTATGGAGACAATTTTGAATTATGAGTTTTCCTTGTGTATCATAGTAGAAGTGTTGGGATGACTTATATTTTTCTCTTGGCAGTTGGTTTTATAACCTCTTTTCAGAAGATGTATTTATAAAACATATTTTATAAATTTAAATACCAAGGAAATAATTTATAGTGATGAACATCTAACATAACATAGTGGGGAAGGAACTAATAACACATGTGATTCTTTCTGAACTCTTTAACAAGGTTCAGTGGTATAACTACTATAATTACAAAGGTTTTTAAAGGTATGTACAGGAATAGTGATATTATAAAAAAATCTTCTAAGCTATTTTAATAAATCACTTTTATTGGGGCCTCTCACAGCTCTTTTACGAATCCATACATCAATGGTCTCAAGCACATTTTTTGCACATATGTTGCCATCATCATTTCCAAAATATTTTCTTTCTACTTGAGCCCTTGGTGTCAGCTTCCCCCCCCCCTTCCTCCCACCCTCGTGAACCTTTGATAATTTATAAATTATTTTTATTTTAATATTTTCCACCATCCACTGTTGCCTACATTTCTTTCGTTTACCTTTCTTTGAAGGGGAGTATGTCTATATTGCAGTTGGTTCCCCCTTTCCCTTCCTTCTCCCCACTACCCTCATGGTATTGCTACTCTCATTAATGGTCCGGAGGGGTTTATCTGTCCAACATTCTGTGTATTGTGATTTTCTTATCAATAGCAGTGTACATGCTCTGGTCTAGACAGATTTGTAAGGTAGAACCGGGGTCCTGATGGTGGTGAGAGAAAAAGCATTAAAGAACCAGAGGAATGTTGTCTGTTTAGTTGGTGCTATACGACATTCTGGCTGGCTCATTCTTTCCTTGTGATCCTTTGGTGAGGGGATGTCCAACCATCTATAGGTAGGCTTTGGGTCTCTATTTAGACCTCCCTCATTTGCATCAAAATGGTTAGTTTTATTGGGGGGGGGTCTTTGGTCTTCTGCTGCCTGATACTTGATCCCATCAACACTCTGCCATAACACAGGTTGATATACTTCATCCATGTGGGCTTAGTAGCTTTTGTGCTAGATGGCCTCTTGTTTAACTTCAAGGCTTTAGACCCCAGACATTATAACTTATAGTAGCCAGGTATCATCAGCTTTCTTCACCACATTAGCTTATGTACCCATTTTTTCTTCAGTGATACTATCAGAAAGGTGAGCATCACTGCATGCCAGGTTATTAGAACAAAGTGTTCTTGCATTGAGGGAGGATGTAAGTAGAGGCCCAATGTTCATCTGCTACTTTGATACTTAACCTATAAATGTTGTACATAGATCTATATACCTATCATTATATGTTAATGCATTTACATATGTACATGTCTATACTTGTATTATATACATGTCTATGCTTATACCTCTATGAGTGTCTTTTACTTACTAGTCCTTTCCTCTATTTCCTTTTACTTATCTCCTCTCCCACTATCATGTTCGGCCTTCATTTGGAACTCTGTACCTCCTCTCAGCTGCATGGCACTCAATTGAACCCCTCTAGGCACTCTATGACCTCCTCACTAGTGATTTTAGATCTCTTGTTGTTCTCTTTGCCCTGTGTTTGTTAGCTTCCCCTTCCCTTCCCCCTACCTCCACCTTTCTCTCTACCACCACCACCAGCCCCCCAGAACTGTTGGTCCTGTTATTTCTCCTCAGGATTGTTTATCCTACCTACCTTATATAGATAGATATGAAAGAAAAAGAAAGACAAAACGAAAAAAATAGCCTATAGATATTTCCAGGTCTGTCTGGGTCAGATTCTGATTGGATCTGATTCAGTGCCAAGCTTTGTTCCCCAAATCTGAAGTCTATTTGCACAATGCTTCTGGGACTTTTTTACTTTGCTCACCTTGCTGCTCTGTTATCTTCTCAACTATTAACAAAGCCATAGATTTGGATGATTCTCCTATAGTTTGCAATCAACACTGATAATGAAAAGAAATGTTAGATTGCAATTAGAAATAGATTAAAATAAGATTTCTTTCTCCACACACACTCACAAAACAGTGATATTTATTCACAAATCTTCAAGGCTTTGTGGAATCCATGCTGAGAACTCCTAAGTCAATACACACATTGCCTTTTTTAAATGTTACTTAATGACACTTTTCCATTGAAAATTAAGAACAAAATATATTTATTACACCTTCACTTTTCTTTGCTCATTTTTCCATTTTGTAACACTCATTAGTTGTCTTACCTGCACAGCTAATGTTTACTCTCATTTTCTTCATTCCCATATTTAGTCCGAGAGTGACAGGGATTGTGTGTCCATGACTAGCACTTTTGCTAGTTTTTTCAAACATCTCTTGGTGGACTAGATTCCATTTGGTAAAAAATTCCTGAAGACATTCCATAGGGGCAAGATCCCCCGAATCAGGCATGTTCAAACTTGTTTGCCCTTTTCTTTTTCCTTGTGCAACATTTTTGCTGCTTATAAACTTTTTGCTTGCTTGTTTGTTTGTTTGTTTTTGTTTTGGGGGCATCACTGCTCTCCAGTGGTGGGAGTAGGAGGCCCAGCCCCACTGCTGGAATTGAACCTCCGTCCCAGTGGGCCGCAGTCCCGCGCACAACCACTACGCCGCCGGGGCTCAGTCCGCTGCTTATAAACTTTTTGGAGTCCTTCTCTTGCTCAGATAAATTTGTAGACTTTTCTGCACAGTCTTCTAGGCTGTGGTGTGCTGTGGAGAAGTACAAGAGCACTCAACAAGGGACATCACATGGAATGTTCTTCCACTGCCTTTGATGTGAAACACTTTAACTGGATGTGCTTTGATGCTGACCATGATAGTGTGATTTCCATTGAACTTGGAAAAAATTTCCATTTACTTTCAACCTGTAAATCCAAATCTGTAATTAAAGGAAAGTATCTATATCTCTATTTCTTTAAATACTCATTTTGTAACAAAATTTCTGTGTTCTTGATCAGTAACTCCAATAATGCACAGACTAGATTTCCTTTGAGGAGCCCTGGTGGTGCATTGTCCAACACCAAGTTGCCAACAGAAAGAATAGTCACTTGATCCTTTTGGTGATTGTGGGGAAAGAATCTGGTACTCTGCTTCTGTAGGCAAACCCTAAGGAGTTCTACTCAAAAGGGACATGAATAGATATCATGGCACAACTATGACATTCATTGGTCTGTATTCTATAGTTATCGCTTTCTCTAGTCAGCTTGGAAACTTTAAAAATTCATGTGTCATTTTGTTCATGTCTCTCATGGATTTCTAACAGTTCCTCTTCCATGTTTTCACTATTTCCCATAGTTTATTCTGCTTTTGTTGTGTGTGGATGTGTGTGTGTGTTCCTAATCTTACCTTTATTTCTGTGATGCCTTTACTGTTTCTTCCATGCTTCTCTGAGCCTATCTTTCTGTTTACTTGCCCTTCCTTTTCTGAGTTCTTGTGTTTCTGATTCATATTAATCCTTCTGACACACATTTATTTCTAAAATGGTTTGCTTTGCTGCATTTAAAAAACAAACAATATTTGGTAATAATTTTTTCTGTTTCAATGCAGTGTTTTCTTTCCTTTTTGAGCTTTCATTATTTGAAGTTGCTTGGTCTTTCCCTTCATGTTCTCATTTTTTCCCCCTGTAAAATTTTAAAAGATTTTATGCTGGTTCCTGTTGGTATCCCTCAGGGTTGAAGCAAATATTGACACTACTTCCAGTCTCACCATTCTAGATTCTACGGGGCATTCTGGCTGTACCTCTGCCAAGAGATATTTAATTGCTATTTTTGCAAGCCATAATATTTTCCATCTTCTTTTCCAGCACTATAATTTAAATGCAAATGTAAAACCAATTCTTCCTTAGTCTTCTTTATTCACTGTCCAATTTTCACATGCATATGTGAAAATGAAATGCCATGAAAATGAAATGAAAATGCCATGGCATGGGATGGGCACATCTTGGTCCTTAAAGTGACAGTCTTGCTCTACAACACCTCAAAGGGATCTTGTGCAGCAGATATGTCTCCTTCTGGAAAGTCCAGTGTTCTAGTAGTCTGTTAGGTCCCCCTGCCCTGTAAGATGGTCATTCACCCTATTTCTTTGTTCCTCACTCGCCCTATGTGATTGTAGGATTTCTGAGAAGAGAAGTGGATCCTGTGACTTTAAACCAGAAGTTACATCCTAAACACTTTAATTTCTAGTTTTAGCTATCAAACAGTCTTAAAACCCATGTTTCAAACATTTAAGAATTAAATTAGTTGAAAGTGCTAAGAAACAGTGATAGTTGTCTGATTTGTGTCTGGCATGGTACATATGCATATATGTTTTGCATTGTACAAACTTCAAAACTGCCCTGCACGTTATGTATTCTAATCTCCATTTCACAGATGAGTAGCAAATCCCAGGTTTCTACTCAAACCTATCTTACTCCAAAAAGAATGTTCTTGGTTCTCCACCACACTTAAATAAACTTCCAGTTTTCAAAGTCAATTTTAAATGCTTTATTTTGTAAAGGAAAAAAAATATTCCCCAGTTGAGTTGATTGTGACATTATTTCTTTGTTTTAGAACCCCAAGTTCTTTTGTCTCTCCCCAATGCATTACTTTAAACTTCTGGTTGCATATAGATCGAAAAATTTTACAGCAGAAATGGTGGCATACTATTGAACAAGGCTTGGACTTCCTAAATTGTAAAACCACAAAGCCCAACATAACACAACCAATATGCTGTTTGGTTTTGTCCCCTAAGCAACTGACCAAACAATATTATAAATTTGCCTGCCAGTGAATATGACAAAGATTAAGAATGATGATACATCCTCTACCTAAAAATTAACTTTGAACAAACAAAGCTCAAATAACAAACAGACGAGAATGGAATTGCAAATGTTATTTCGAAGTATTGATATAATTATTTCATGAACTTTTTGAGTTTACTACATGTATGAAAACTGAAGACACGCATATTGCAGAAACAGTTACAGACATAAATGACAATTATTACCATACTTTTCTTGGCATCCAAAAGAAAGCATTGCACAATTTTTTTCTTCTTTCAAAATAAAGTTTTATTAGAAATTTAACTGGCACACTCTAATAGAGCATGAAAGCTATGTAGAAAGAGTAGATAGAGTGCTGCAAATTGAATGCAAATCAGGTTTTTAAATCACAGTTCGACAGGATTAGTTAAGCATGCTGCTGCTTATCTACCTGAGATTCAAAACAGCCTTGATTATAAAACAGCCTTGCAAATACCTATCTGTATTTCTATGTGGGCAATATCTGTGTAAGTACTTATGATCAGTCCTAATACAGAGTAATGTTCAATAAATATTACTGATTTTGAATAAAATTACAATCTATTTCTTACTTCTCTTTTATGTTACTAATATAATCATGGTGATAAAACTCGAGTCACAGTTTTTCTTCAGGAGACATCAAACAACGTTGTTGACTTTACATATTGTTCCACTTATTTCTTTATCTACCTTTGGGCCCACCAGAGTCAAGGGTTAACTTTTCAGGGTAAGTGAAAACATGTTCTTTTATTGAAGGCACAGTGGTCAAAGTCCTCAATGCTAACTAAAAAGGTGGTGGTTCTAAAGTATTAGCTGCTATAAAGGAGAAAGATGTGGCAGCCTGTTTTTGTAAAGAATACAGCCCTGAAAATCCTATGGGGGCAGTTCTTCTTTGTCATATGGGGTCATTATGAGTCAAAATACACTATGCTGTGTTAATCTGGTAGGTATTGCTCTGTCTTTGTGAATGAGTGTCATTGAAAATTTTGTTCTACCCCAAACTCTTATTGTTTATGTAAATAGGATCTAGTTATTTAAGGTTCTAATCTAGATAAGTCAACAATCCGTGTATTGTGGTCTCAAAAGACAGCTTATATGTATAATTTCCTTTTATCAATAATGTTTTGAATTCTACACCACTTACTAAATTAATGATACTATCAATATAAGTACCTTATGTCACAGGGGGTGCTTTATATATCTCTATTGTAAAATGATAATGATATCTCAAAAATGAACCAGAAACATAAGTATAATATACGATAAATATAGAATATAAGTAAATTTGGGATTTGCACTTAATTGTAGCCCTAATCTAAGAACGATTTGTTCTTATAATATGGTCCTACTTGCTACTTGCTGTCATGAAGAGATCATCTAATGTATGGATGCTTTGCCAAAATGTGAGAAGAAACCAGACAGTGACCAGCTATTAAAAAGAATAACTTCTGAGATCTTAAGGACTAGCCTTAAAAGATGCAATCATCTAAGTGAGGTGTCAACTAAGTCTACATGGAAGAAGCACACCAGCCTGTGTGATCCAATCATTTAAAATAATAAAAGTCCAAACCTAGAGAAGGGAATGGTATCAGAGTTTAAATTCTCAAAACCTGATTGTCAATGGCTATGGATGACAACGGAGGCCCAAAATCTACTTGCAGGGTCTCCACATGGATTAAACCTCCCATGAATCCTCACAGATCACCATCCAGGGATGTAAACAGCCTTGCCATCAGCTAGTAAAGTTAAAATGTAACACCTTATCTGGTATGTCTTTTGACATATTTTAAATTTGTTTCAGTTTTTAATATTTTCTGTTTTCTTGTCCAGTGAAGGTTTTCTCTGTTTCATTTTGTAGTTTTTGTTGGTTATGTATGTTTGTTGATTTTGTTTTATACAACTTTCTGTATATTTAATTCAGGACAGGTAACTCTATGGAGACAGAAAATTTATTAGTAACTACCTAGGGGCATGGAGGGAGAGGTTGAAGAAAAACGGAGCGTTAACAGCAATGAGCATGAGAAAAAAGAAAATGTTCTAAAATTGTAGTGATGATTGCACAACTATTCTTAATACCAGGTATATACCTATACAGGTATAGCCGTCCTGTCAAATTGGTTCCAACTCATATGTACAACGAATAAAATCCCACTCAGTCCTATCTCCCCCTCACACTTGCTATGTAACGGTCATGTGCCTTGGTTAATTTCATGATTGAGATGCAGGGGTGGAGTCTAGCCTGTTAATCTGGAGATAGCCACTGAGTAGCCAATGAGGCCTCTATGTGGGCATGGCTTTCTCCTGAGACTTCTGGGAAATCTCGTGATATTTCCCTCATGGAGATGAGAAGCTATCTCCCCAGGTGATGGGAATTAGTCTCAGAAATGATGAATTACGGACAAGACAAGATGGCAGTGGCCGAGGAGCTGCAGGAGTCGAAGGAGAAACCACACGGCCTTGCCCTGATGAAACCAGACCTCTGAAGCTGGAGAAGCCACGTGGAGACTCCTGCCAGTGCTGAGTTGCTTCTACCACCACTGAATGCTATTGATGGACCCTGAGCCCTGCAAGCAAGGAGCCATGAGGGGACCCCTGCCAGCGCCAGGACTCTGCACTCTAGCCTGTGACTTTGTGGGTCGGAAGGAGCCTTTATAGACTGGTATCAGGCATATGGGCTAATATCAGACTTATGACTTTGAACTGGACTGGATTGGGATCTTCCTTAAAGTCCCATTCCTCTTGTATATAAATCTTACCTTTATATTCATATGCATGTCTATGGATTTTGGTTCTCTGGTCTACCCTGACTAACACATGCTATGTGTGCTACATTGGGTCCTCTAGAGAAGCAAAGCCACTAATGCTGGCATGTGTGTTTGTATATAGAAAGATTTATATCAGAAAATATCTTACATCATTGTAGAAATAGGTAAGTCTAGTCTAGTTCAAGTCAGGCTTTTCCTTACTCATGAGATCTGAGGGAAAGGGGCCAGGATAATGAAGCAGAGACAGAGGACATAGGCTGCTGGATGCAGAAGTCCAAAGTTGGCCAAAGGAATCCACCATTGGTAGTGTGCTGATGGCTTCTGAGATAGGCAGACCATGCACCAGGAGATCGAGGAGCCAGACCCAATATAAGACTCAGGCAGAAACAAAAAGCCAGAGGATTAGATGCAGCTTGATCTCTCCTTGATCTCTCTTCTACAAAAAAGCTTATGACGTCAAGGAAGTGTCATCAGGCATGGACCCAAATAATAGGTAGGGATCCTCTCCTACCTGTACCCAGGAGTGTGTGAATGACAGAATCCCTATTCCTAACTTTTTCCAGAAGTGTCTAGCTGACACAATCCTTAAAGCATAGCATTATGTTTGAGTTCATCATTGCAGTTGATCTATAGTTGGTCTATCACATCAAGGATTTTACTCTTTTTCACTTCCCTCCATATTTTACCATGCATGTTTTCCTGCTCCGGGGACTGATTTCTCCTGACAACTTGTCTAAAGAACCTGAAATAGGGTCTCATGAACCTCCCCTCCAGAGAGAATTTTGGCTGTACTTGTTCCATTACAGATTTACTTGTTCTTTTGGTAGCTCATGGTATTTGCAATATTATTTGACAGCATCATAGGTCAAGTCCACGGATTCTTTCTGAGTCTTCTTTATTCAATGTCCAATTTTCACATGCTTGTGAGGCAATTGAAAATATCGAAGTCTGGACCATACAGAACTTAGTCCTTAGCTTTGAGGACTAGTCACAGCCTTCAAACCTTTAAAGATATATATATTTATATTTCATAATATTTATATATATTTGAGCAGATTTACTCAATACAATGTATTGTTTGATATCTACTGCATGGCAATGGGTATTATAGTTTTAACAAATAGATCTGTTGTTTGAAACAAAAAAAGTTTTAAAGGACCCAGAATAAATGAAATATGAGCACCACCCCAGAAATGGCTGAGTATCTATAACAAATTATTATATTTGTTTAAAAAACAATATATATTATTTATAATATAAATTATTAAACATTACCTTAAGCCTAAATTTCTTTTTTTTCTGCCGCCCCCCCCCAAGCCTAAATTTCATTTTATGTAAAATTTTGACAGATTGGTTAGAATTGAATAGTCACATATGTACAATTAAGTATGTAGTAGGCATTCAATAAAGCTTAGCATCTTTTTTTTGGGGGGGGGGCTAGCATCCATTTTTTTTGGGGGGGGGCATCACTGCTCTCTGGTAGTGGGAGTAGGAGGCCCAGCCCCACTGCTGAAATTGAACCTCCGTCCCCGTGGGTCGCAGTCCCGCGCACAACCACTACACCACCAGGGCTCAGCCCGGCTAGCATCCATTTTAAGAAAACTGTCAAATTAGCTATAGTACCCTTGTGCTTATTAATTAATATATGTGTCCATTCAATGCTACATCTACCATTGAGCTTTGCTCATAATAAGTGTTAACATATAATTGGTTTCAGTTTAAGGCATTCTTCTGTTGCCAACCAAGACTTCAAATAGATTCATCCAATTTGGCACCAACACCATTCCCCCACGACCCTGCTGAGAATTTTCATTTCCACCCCAGATAGGCCTAAATCAAATCTTATAAATTCTGATTCAGCTTTGTCTGAAGTGGAAATGTAAATTCTCAGAAAGAGGCCAAAACAGGGTGAAACCATTTGTATAGTTCATCTAGAGGCTTCCTGGAGGAAGACCTGGCCGTCTACTTCCAAATATAATTAGCCATTAAATACCTTATGGCTTACATTTTTACTCCAACACATATAAGGTAGTCTTAAATCTGGAGAGTCTTTATCAAAATGTCTTTGGATTTGTTACAAGTCACTGGATACCTTATAAACAGGGAGTAGTTTACTGGGTTATACAATTTGGAATTCTGACTTTTTTTCAACCTCTGCTATCATAAAGAGTACAACTTATAGTTAAAAGATAAAAAATGAACCAAATGAATGGAAACAGTACCTTGTGAAATAAGTGCTTCTGGTGAAAAAGAGAAGATGTCAGATGGTACACAAAGAAAGAAATAGAGAATCACTATATTTTCCGCCAAAGAGAGAGAGAGAGAGAGAGAGAGAGAGAGAGAGAGAGAGAGAGAGAGAGAGAGAGAGAGAGAAAGGAAGGAAGGAAGGAAGAAAGGTATTTTCATCTGGACCCAATTCTGGAGGCTTCTCCTCTGGAGTTTGAAAATAAGACAGACTGGACTTCTAACCTATCCACCTATGCTAGCTCAGATGAGTTAGTGTAATTATTTTAGTGTTGCTAAAAGGATTAACTAAGATGAAACAGAAAGTTCAGCATCAGGACATGGAACAGAATGATAATATCATGATTATCACATAAGTCTCACAGTGAGCTCAAAACATTTTACAGCCATTTACTACTTCCACTCAGATACTTGGTATCAGCTTCCTATTGGATGCTGATGATGAGAAAACAAATAAACAAAATTTCATTTTTGATTAAGTCCAGAGTACTCTGTTATGTTTAGAAGAAAAAAGAACTATAAATAATAGCATATTATAACAATAAGATTATGATGACACACAAGAACATTAGGAACATAGACAACTAATCTTGTTTCTAGAAGTCTAGATTGTTTCATTTCTAAATTCAAATGCTGCTTCTTATGAAAATCTTGTCCTTAATCTCAAAATTTTAAAAAGCAAGAAAAGGCATGTAGCTCCTTTGAAGGGTTGGTTTTCCAGGCTGGATCTTTGACTTCTCTTCTATCTCCTGGCATTCAGTCGTGAGAACGACTCAATGGACCTGACTTGAATTTTTTTGAGATCACAAAGCCAAATGCTGTCCTCATGGGGAACTCATGACTAACTTCAGTCATAAAAATATGCATCGTAGCCAGAAATCTGTAGTAAATTGAGACAACAAGAAAACAACATCCAAGATAAAAAGCAAAAAAAAAAAAAAAAACTCCCCAAAACCCTGTACAAATGTAAAGCCATGAAATTAGCAGTAAGCCTGGTTTACAAGGCATATAAATTCCTAAGAGCAACATTTTTTTTTGTTAGACTGCCCACATTTTTACACTTGTTTTCTTTGATTACCCTCACTATGACAAGAGTTCATGAGGACATCAAGACAAAGACTGGAAATTTTGCTGATTGTGAAAAAAAAAAAAACATACTTTTTCCACAAAAATAACATTTCAGAACAAGAATATTCCAAAGACTATCTACCATATTCAAATCTGTATGTAAACGGCACTGTGAGTCCTTTATTTAGTTATTTATTGAATATTTTTTAAATGATGAACCACATGTAAAAATAAAATACTTTTAAGAACAGTGTCCAAGTCTCAGGGAAATTTTCATGATTAAAAAAACCTGAAAAAAGGTCAAAGCAAATGGAAAGACATCATAGAAGCTGTTTTGAAATAAAAAACAAAGAGAGAACAGTGGGCGGAGGAGATTGAAATGAAATACTCATATATCAAATTTTAACAGTGAGATACACTCAGGACAGAGGTCCTCAACCCGTGGGTCATGACCCCTTTAGGGGTTGAATGACCCTTTTACAGGAGCTTCCGGGTTAATAACAGTGGCAAAATTACAGTGATAAAGTAACAACGAACACAATTTTATTGTTGGGGGGGGGTCATCACAACATGAGAAACTATATTAAAGGGTCACAGCATAAGGAAGGTTGAAAACCACTGGTTTAGAATTTTGTTGATTTTTACTTTATTCTTTCTATTTCTATAGCTCATAATTTTTCTACAAAGAGCATGATGTACCTTCATAAACAAACAATTGATGCACCTAGAATATTTTTGTCAACTAGTTCCTGTCAATTACACAGATGCTTCCCATCAGAGATACAGTACCCATTTTTATAATTGTGGAGTCATAAATAAGAAAGCCCATATCTGCAGCAAAAATATTATGTGTTGGGATGCACCAATTCCTTTCAGGCAAAGTATGTGCCACTGACTTTCACTGAAGCAAAATGAACAAAAGACTCATTTATTTTTCCTTCCTAATCATTTAATTGGAGGCTCTTACATCTCTTATCACAATTTATACATCCATTCATGTGTCAAGCACATTCTTACATATGTTGTAAGACATATGACATATGTTGTCATTTTAGGTATATTTTCAGACTCTGAGCCTTTGGTATCAGCTTATCATTTTTTCCCTCCCACCCCCATGAACCCTTGATATTTTATAATTTTTTTCATGCTTTACACTAACTGCTGCCTCATTTTACATACTTTTCTGTTGTCTGTCTCCCTGAGAGGGAGTCATAGGTAGCAGTGTACGTGCTCTGGTCTAGCCAGATTTGTATGGTAGAATTGGGGTCATGATAGTGGGGGTGAGGGAGAAGCATTAAAGAACTAGAGGACAGTTGTATTTCATCAATACTATACTGCACCCTGACTGGCTTGTCTCTTGCTTTTGACCCTTGTGGGAGAAATCCACTTGTCTACAGATGGACTTTGTTTCTCCACTCCGCTTTCCCTTCATTCTCATTGATATGATTGTTCTGGGTCTTTGATGCCTGATATTTTATCTCATGATCACATATGCTTCTTCCATGTAGGCTCTGTTGCTTTTAATCTACATGACTGCTTGCTTCTAATACAAATTTAAAATTGACTACGAATAAGAGTAGGGGAGATTTTACTTAAACATAAGTTACTGGCAGCAAAAATTTATGTCCTTGGATATTCTAATAGATACATTCAAGTATAGGAAAGTCATTGTGGAAGGAAGGATTCGATCAAATATGCACTAAACATCACCAAATCCTTCAGGTTAGTGTGAATGCTGCCCAAGGAAGGCAGTTGTTAGAACACCCAGTTTCCACGGTTAGATACCTACTTGTGCAGCTTATTTTTTAAATCATTTTATTGGGGACTCATGCAGCTCTAATCACAATATATACAAATATACTTAAGTGTCAGTATTTACATCTTTCGGGGGGTGGCTCATACAACTCTTATCACAATCTATGCACACATCCCATTGTGTCAAGCACATTTGTACATTTGTTGCCATCATCATTCTCAAACAATTGCTTTCTACTTGAGCCCTGTGTATCAGCTCAATTTTCCCCTGTTCCCAGCTCCCCCCCACACAACATGAACCCTTGATAATTTATAAATTATTATTATTTTGTCACATTTTACACTGCCTGATGTCTCTGCTCACCCAGTTTACTGTTGTCTGTCCCCAAGGGAGAAAGTTCTATGTAGATCCTTGTAATCGGTTCCCTTTTTTACTTCATCTTCTCAGTATGACCCCTGTCAACACTGGTCCTGATGGGATCATCTATTCTGGATTCCCTGTTTCCAGTTCCTAGCTGTACCAGTATTTACATCATTTTGTCTAGCCAGATTTATAAGGTAGAATTGGGATCATGATAGTGGGGGGGGGGGGCCGGAAATCAAAGCATTTAGAAACTAGAGGAAAGATGCATGTTTCATTGTTGTTACATTGCACACTGACTGGCCCATTTCCTCCATGCAACCCTTCTGTGAGAAGGTGTCCAGTTGCCTACAGATGGGCTTTGAGTCTCTTCTCTGCACTCCCCTTCATTTACAATGATATGGTGTTTTGTACTTTGATGCCTGATACCTGATTCCTTTGACACCTAATGTTCACACAGGCTGGTATGCTTATTCCAAGTAGGCTTTGATGCTTTTGAGCTAGATAGTCACGTGTTTACCTTCAAGCCTCTTTTTTTTGAGGGGGAGAGGCATCACTGCTCTCCGGTGGTGGGAGTAGGAGGCCCAGCCCCACTGCTGGAATTGAACCTCCGTCCCAGTGGGCCGCAGTCCCGCGCACAACCACTACGCCACCGGGGCTCAGCCCACCTTCAAGCCTTTAAGACCCCAGGAGCTATATCCTTTGATTACTGGGCACCATCAGCTTTCTTCATCACATTTGCTCATGCCCCATTTGTTTTCAGCAATCCTATCAGCAAGGTGAGAAAACGATGACATAATTTTTAGTTCTTTCATGCCTGATCCCTGATCTCTTCGACAATTCATGATCATACAGGCTAGTGTGCTTCCTCCACGTGGGCTTTGCTGCTTATTTTTTTCAGCAAAGCAACCACTAGGTTGCTTCCTTCCTTATGCCAGGGCACACTACCTCTAAGCCCAATAGAATCAAGAAAACCAGCCCCCAATGCTCAGCCATCTCCTTGGCTCCCCACAGGTTGATAACGGACAGAATCTGTGATCAACAAATCATCTTCCTCAGCTCAAAGACTGAGATACCACAATGCAGTCCCCAGAGATTTAATCTCTTTCTCTCTCTCTCAAACACACACACACACACACACACACACACACACACACACCAGAATATAACTGTCATTAGACTCTCAACTCACATGTCTGGTAAATAATAAACAAAACATATTCTAGCTATTTAGTTTGGTTTGAAGAGTTATGTTTATTGATTCTGGGGAAATAAATCATTTACTGGAAATGCAACTCATGTATGCTTCTCTCAAATTTGGTTATCTATTAATTTTTGCCAATGTATGACGGAATTTTAGTTTCTGAAATCTTTCTACCCACAAAAACATAATTTTTCTTAGATCTAACATAGTGTCAAATACCAAATGACTTGTAGTTACTATGAATTTAAACTAGGAAGATAACAAAACTTAGCACTCACTTTTTCAGAATTCCTCTGACTGTATGCTCTTCTAACTAATTAAATCATAGAATGTAATTCTTGATATTGGTGGTCTTTAACATAAGGTATATATTTTCCAAGGAGTTCACTAGATGCAAGAAAGTTTTGTTCATGTAATTTACCTCAATTATAGTTTTTGGTGCATTCCAAAGTTAACATGGTAGAGCAATGCAGGTGTTTGGTATTTAACCTAAATTATGCATACAGCTCGTAAAGAAGCCCATTGCCCTCAGATCAAATTAATGCATGGCCATCGCAGATGTCATAGAGTAGAACTGAGCTTCCCAGAGCATCTTTGGCTGGATTCTATCCAGATTCAGGTGAGTAAGCCCTTCTTTCACAGCTACAGGCATTATGTTTTTATCAGTGTAAGTGTTTAATTTTGAAGTTTGCAATATACAGGTCAGACACGGCAAAGGATAATGTCTCTATGATATTAGTTAAGATATTCCCATATTGCTTCTTGACTGGCAGGCTCCTTTGTCATAGTCTTCATTTTCTTGGAACAGCATCAGCCATGTGATTTATCCATAACCATCTTTTCATCATTCGACTAGATCCCAGTCCTTTTGACGTAGGTAAGGTAGGTCATCGTTATTGTGCTTGATATATAAGAAACAGGAGACTTTCTGAGCATACTAATGTTCATTTTTGAAAAAACCCTTTTTTAATTCTGCTGAACTTTCAGCAATTGTGCTAACAATATTTTTTTGCTCCTTGAACCCTTCGGGGAGTTGCATCCATCATTCATAAGATCTTGTGGAAATTTGGGGCAAAATACAAAGTTGAAACGAATGACAGCTTGTTGTCTGCACTTGTTGCATTTTCTCTTTAGGTATCTCTTTCCTGAAGCAGCACACAGGACCATGAATGCTATAGTTCATTAAAAAGTATAAGAAGTTTTATGAAATGGATATATAACTAATACTAGCAGAGCTCATCTAATTTTTCCTACTCATGGATGGAATGCATATTACGATAGGCTCTTAGGACACACTGTGCATAGAGGACCATTCAAAAGAGTAAGGAATATGAATTTGTGCTTTCTACCTCATACAGCTGCCCAGTAGCCCACCTGAGAGGGAACCTTAATTTTCAAGTGTCATTGGAACAAGCCATTCACCAAACTCAGCAAAACATTAGGTTCTGGTTCTGCTGGACCCATGTGAACCTGCTGAACCCCACTGCTACAGGTCTGGTCTGTTGTTTGGATCTTTCCCTGTCATAGAAACGGAACTGTAGCCTTCTCCAGAAGTGAAAAGAAAGAGATGGCTCTTTCCTATCTCTTGTGTTCAAGGTCCCTAAGCCAATTAGGCTCTATGAAGATGAAAGCAAAGAAACGTCTCTCTTCCACTTCAAAGTCTTCTCTCTCACCTCATTAGCACAAGTAAGCAACAACAGCTAATTTACGTTCAAAATTTACATTCCACCTCTTGAGAGTCTATGAGCCAGCAGCACTTTCCCAAGTTGACACCTTCCAATCACAGGCAAACAGCAGTGACATATTTGGCAGAGCTTTTGGCAGTGGTTGCTGTAGGCCCTGCCACCTTATCACACTCCATTGTGCTTTTTTTCCTTCCTGAGACCCCTCCTTTATCTACTTCCTGCCTCTTCCCCAATACCCCCACCACCCCGTGCCCCCATTCATATTCCTTTGAGAGCTCATGCTAAACATGCTATGTGGCTTGATACCCTGCTAGTGAAAGGAAAATAAAACCATATTTCAGTATGTAACATTGAGTGATTTCACTGACTCCCCACACCACACACACTCTAGAACGACCCTGTGTTTCCAAATAAGCTCCACTTTTGTTTTGGATTGGGGGCCATGTATTATGAAACTGTTTTTTTATCTGATTCCTTGGAATTTATATATAGATATAGATATAGATAGATAGATAGAGATAGATAGAGATATAGAGAAAATTTTTAAAGTAAGATATTTAAGAAGAACGATTCTAGGGGAACCATTTCAATCAGAGAAGTGATTGTAAAAAAGTTGAGAAGAGAATAATCGGCTGAATTAAACTAGGTGTTTTTCTCCAGTTTCTAGCTAAAGTATACTTTGGTTTGTTAAAGAGGATAAAGGCAGAATGGAATGTATTTAATATCATGAAGGAAACATGACTCCAACAAAAATAAACAAAATCGTTTCCATAAAGTCGATTTCCACTCTTAGTGACTGTGCAGGACAAGAGAGAACTACCCCTGTGCGTTTCTGAGATTTGAACCCTTGGATCTCAGGAGCAGAAAAAAATCACTTTCACTTACAGAGCAGGTGGTGGTTCTGAACTGCTGACTTTGCAATTTGCAGCCAGAAAACAATAAATAGAAAAAAATTTTTCAAAAAGTTTGAGTGGGGTCTTATGGGAAATACATGTAGACTGGTTAACTTAATTTTTAACTTGTGAAAATATCTCTAAAGTCATCCTGATTTTTTAGAAAATTATATATTTTATATGAATTTTTTAAATAAATCATTTTGTTGGGGTTCGTACAACTCTTATCACAATCCATGCATCTATCCATTGTGTCAAACACTTTTATACAATTATTGCCATCATCATTGTCATAGAAAACATTTGCTTTCTTCTTGAGCCCTTGACATCTGCTCATTTTTCCCCTTTCCCCCACTCCCCTTCCCTCATGAACCCTTGATAATTTATAAATCATTATCATTTTGTCATATATTACACTGCCCAATGTCTCCCTTCACCCACTCCTCCACTGTCTGCCCTCCAGATAGGAGGTTATATATGTAGATCCTGGTAATCAACTTCCCCTTTCTACCCCACTTTCCCTCCACCCTCCCAGTATCACCACTCTCACTACTGGTCCTAAGGGGTTCATCTGTTCTGAATTCTTCGTATTTCAAGTTTCCATCTGTATTAGTATCCCTCTTCCAGTCTATCTGGATTTGTAAAGTAGAATTGTGATCTTGATAGTGGGGGGAGGAAGCATATAAGAACTAGAGGAAAGTTGTATGTTTCATCATTGCTACACTACACCCTGACTGGCTCATCTTCTCCTCATGACTCTTCTGTAAGGGGATGTTCAATTGCCCACAAATGAGCCCTGGGTCCCCACTCCACTCTCCCCCTCATTTGCTATGTTGTGAATTTTGTTCTTTGATGCTTACTACCTGCTCCCTTGGACGCTTCATGATCACATAGGCTGGTGTGCTTCTTCCATGTGGGCTTTGGAAAAGTAAGTAAAATTAGTGGCAGTTCCTTTTTAAACCATGGTGGTTTATGAAGGAAATAACACTTTAGATATTGCCTGATCTTGGCAAATAATTTGGTGAAAATTCTTAAGTCATTCATGTTCAATATGATGAAAAATTGAGCCCACGCTACAGGATCTTAAAATGAGATTCAATAAGGATAAGTTTTACATCTGAATTTAAAGTTTCAAAAGTATAGAATGGCATACCTTTGAAAACTTGAATGTAGATATAAAATGTAGGTGTAAAAGCCGGTGCCATTCATTTTCTCATCCAAATATGGTTAATGAGTACATACTGTTATTAACTCTTATGAAAAATACATACAGCCTTTTTAGCCTTCTTCAAATTTCCCGTTGATGAACAACATGTATTCCCTAGCAAAACAGGCAAACATTTAAAGTTAAAAAAAACTATTGTATTTATATCAAAGAAGTTAAGAATTCATTGAATCCTATTCAAATTCATTGAATTCTATTCAAACCACATCTGAAGAACTAATTGTATTCAAGTGCATGTTTTAAGAGAGGAAAGTAGCCAATTGGAATGCCTCCAGAGAAGAGCTATCAGGTAACACGAGATGTCTTAATCTGCAAAGTATTCCTACTGGATATTTAGTCACAAGAGTAGGTCTCTGAGCTTTATACAGCAATGTCTTTGGGACGAAAATGAACTTAAGTCAATGAGTAAAAGAAACAGACAAAACAGACTTCTTCAGCTACATAATAATGTTTTTTTTCCAATAATTAAGACTATGATGGGATGGGCCACTCTATCCTTGGAAATATTTAATGACTGTTTGAATGATTAATTATCAGGGACACTGCAATATGACTTGGAATGATTGGATGATTAACCGATGGATTCATTCTTGAAATCAAAAATAATTCAGTAAACGAAATGGGCACATAGATATTTGAGTGCAGATAGAGGTGTATCCCACATGGCAGGGGAGAAGGAAAGCTGCAAGTTGAAAAGAGATTTTTCCAGAGAAAACCAATGACCCTTGAATTGATTTTAACTGATAGCAAACCCATGGGGCTCAGTAAAGAATTGTGCTTCACTGAGTTTTCAATGGCAGTTTCGAGAAGTATAGTTCTCAAGGGTTTTTTTCCAAGACACAGGCGGACGCATTGAACCACATTAGCCTGGGGGTCCTAGAAGAAGTAACAAATGAACTGAGTTGGGAAGAATGCATTCCATTTAGTCAAATCTAAGACTGGGGTAGGGGTGGAGAGAGACATAAGAAGATAGCATGTATAAAGGGATCAGGATGAGAAAACACTTAGCAGGAGTGAGGAATAAAAGTAGTTAAACTAGGCTAAAATGGTCTTTCAATTCCTGAGTTTCTGCAAGCCCCCAAACAGCCTCCATATGTGTCCTATCGAGTCCAGGATATTAGTCTCATCTCATTCTTCTTTTCCTAATCTGGATGCAGATTCATAATCTGGATGCAGACACACAAACAATAGACTGAGTCCTTCCTGGCCTCTGCATCAGGAAAGGAGCTCAGCCTGAGTCACTATCTGGTCAATATATTGGAGACATTGCAAAGATGTTTATGACTATAAGACCTTGTGGCTACAAAGTTGCAGTCACCAATTTTCTGTGTCATATTCTAGTAAATTTGTGGGTCACGACCTTCAGGATTTTTAAATGGACTGTCATTTGTTATCTTTATGCAGGCACAGAAAACTAATTCTGTCAAATCTTCACAGCCTACCATGTGAGCTACTTTCTGATGATTTTCTTCATCTCTCTTAACATCAGGATCTTATCTCCTGTCCAGCCACTCTGCTGCATGCTGTATGATCAAGAGCTGAAGTCTCCACATTGGTCTTTGTTCTGACTGCCCCTTCATGTTGAATGTATCCCCTCATACTACTGCCTCTTGGTGTGTACCCTTCAGATCCTTGCTGAGTGGCCTTCACCTCAGGAAACCTTTGCTGGTCCACTGCAGCCTGATCTATCTTTCCTTCTACCTTATCACATTATCATCGGCTTGCTAGTGTACACACTGTGTCCTTCATCCCAGGTTGCACAGTCTGTTAATACTGCTAGAGCTGGTCTTAAGATTTAGACTTCTTGGTTTGATGCTCAAATATTAAATAATGAAACAACCCCAAGAACAAATCATCTTAATAGTCAAAGTAGAGATCTAAGAATTCCTGTAATCTAACCTGTCTTTCCTGCTTGCCTCGGCTCAGTTGAGGGAAGAAATGTGTCCTATATTTACCGCCATCCCTCCCATTGCATCAAGTAAAGTACTTTGCTCAAATGAATTTTTTAACAAGGTCGCTTTTACAATGTCTTTACTCTTACTATGTTCTAGAAATTAGAGATATGGGGATGGAAAAATAAATAAATTCATAATGGAAATCCCTCCTCTCATAGCACTTCCCCTGAGGAGCTAGGCAGGATTTGAAGCAGTAGATAAGAAAGAAGCCCAGGTCCCAGTACCCAGAGTGACCTGCAGTTGGTGTCAAACCATCCTAGCACGGTCCACACAGAAGACTCACCACTTCATGCTTCTCTGCTTCCAGACTCCCCCACAAAGAGATGAAGGGGCATGTCAAATTCCAGGCGCTTGACCCAATAGACTTTCCAAATCCATAAACTCCTAAAACAAGATGTACTCAAATTCTTCAACCCCCTACATTGGGGCACTCATACTGAGTCATTCTCTCTGCTTGGACGTTACCCAATGCTGACCACTGGCTTTTCTATGTCATGCTCCAAGCAGTTTTTATTGCTAATCAGCTACAGCTGATCTTTGCATACTAAACTCATACATCATTATCTAAAAATCATGCTGCCATGGACATTGATTTAATTTTTTTCTTATGAGTATAACATTGGCTATATATAAGGAAGTTGTGGTAGGTTGAGTGCAATTCAAAGAGCTATGAAACTGTGGTTAAGCTATGGTTCTAGGATTCTGAGAACTTCTTTTCCATTTAAAATGCTACAGCATCTCCAGTCCCAATGTACTTTTATATGCAACGATGGTTTTTCCAGAAAATGGGTCTATTAATTCTTTCATTACATAAACCCATGGGTACAATGTGGCTATTGAAAAACAAGGAGATGAGCAAGGTATATAATGCAACATAGGATATGAGATAATAATATCCAATTTAAACTGTGTTCATCAATATAAAATGGTAAAGATTTGAGCAAGAATTCCAGGCATATGTTATTCTTAGATGGTCAACTTGTGAGCAGTGACAATCTCTTAAAGTAGCAGGAATCTCAAATTTGGAAGATATTAGTTACACTTATATTCATGGATTATGGTATATGCAATTTCAAATTTAGAAGTAACATAAAGGTGTCTATCACATCATCAGCTTGCTAGTGAACACACTGTGTTCTTCATCTCATGTTGCACAGCCTGTTAAAGCTGCTAGAGATTGTCTTAAGATTTAGATTTCTTGGTTCAATGCTTGAATATAAAATAATAAAACAAACCCAAGAATAAATCATTTTAATAGTGAAAGTAGAGATATAAGAATTCCTGTTAAATTTCTAGTCGTGCTTTCCTTCCGCAAATCTTATTTTTTTAAAAAATCATTTTATTGTGAGTTGTGTGAAAATGTACAAAGCACACCAATTTTTCCCTCAACAATTCTTACACATTTTGTTTCATGTCACTAATTGTAATCTCCACAATTTAACATCACTGACCCTACTTCCTCCCCGCCTTTCTGGTTTCTACTCCTTCTTCTTCCATAGCCCTTGCTGCCATGACAATTTTGTCCTTGGACAAATGCCATGATTCATTATCTTGGGTTCTTTGGTTTTGGTTAAAATGTTTGCATAACTTTACACCTGTTTGTTCTCCTATATTCATATGCATTTTTCATCAAAGATAAACGCACATTTTTAATTTTAAATGATTGAATATTCTAGAAATATTGTACCATTATAGTGTTTCCTTGATAAATATGCCTATGGTTTGGCTGCAAATTAAGCCACAGAGATGAGTTTTGGAGGTTCCACTAGTTTCTATGAGTAAACCTGTTGTATATATATAATATATGTATATATACATAAGTAATAAGTATATTTATATATTAAATATATACTTAATGGGAGTTAATGCATAAATCATATCATTCCATACTTCAATCAAATCAAGTAGCATCATACAATTACTACCATAATCAGTTTCCAAACATTTTTTTCTTCTTCAACTCTTTCACATCATCTCCCTTTTAGTCCCACCACTGCCACTGTACATCTGGCCCCAAAACTCTTGTTCCACTTGCTATCTCTATAGGTTCATCCTCCCTGAGTTTGATATACTGAAAAACAAAAACATAGAACACATATTCAAGAGAGGGTGAACTTCAATGATAAACTCATTTGAGATAAACTCTAACATGAAAAAACAAAAAAATACAGAAAATGTTGAAAACCAGATCAGGTCTGGGCTACATCAGATGGGGAGGTTTTAACTGTTCAGATCAGGTTTTAATCTGGTTTTGCTTCACGTTTTTCTCCCCCTCTGTCTAGGACCATCTGATGTGACCTCTTAAAGAGTAGTGAGGAGTGATTGTTGGGCATGGTCTAGTTCTTCTGGATTCATGGAAACATAGGCTGGTCTAATTGGATTAATTGGTTTGAATAAATCGTTTCCATGCATCTTTGATTTTACTCTAACCTGGGACTGTGCAATTTTCATATCTTTTCTTTCTCTCAGACACAGAGAGACCAATAGTCTCACCTTAGATGCCTACCTCAGTGTCAACTCATCAATGTCGGATGTAGAATATTGTTATCTTTTTGGACAATGTTTTGTCAATTGACCTTGCTTCCACTGGAGACTATGGGTTTAAGACCTCTGATTCAGTGATTCACTCCCTCAAGGTGCTTGGTTGTATATAAGATGTTTTCACAACTTTCTCCCCTGTCTGCTCCACTATATTCACATTTGAGCATCAATAAATATAAAGAAGAAACATCCTCACACATACCAAATGTATTTATGAGTCTATTACTACTCTCCATTCTATTGTTCTTCATCAGATTATGGGTCCATCTCTCCATTCACTCATAGGCTGTGGGTATTGTAGAATTCCATATATTGTTTTAAGGTACTTCCTGTGTGTAAGCATAACTTTAGCTAACCACAATGCTGAAACACCTTGCCCATTTATAAGAAGGAGTTCTGGTAGCATCGTAGTTATTCACTGGGCTGCCAACTACAAGGTCAGTGTTTCAGAACCAGGCTTTCTGGGGCAAACAGGCAGCCTTGAACTCTCTTAAAGCCACAGTGGTAGCTCATTCCTGGGTTATAGAGTTGGGATGACTCATAACCCACTCTAAAATACAGAGTTTTTTTTAGTAGATATTTATAATTCTGTAAGGTCAAATAGTAAACAAAACTTATTTTTAATTTATTATCAACTGACACAGTTTTATATTAAAAAACAAACATTAGAATTTGACAAATTCTCATCACACTTTAAGACCAGCCTCCATTTTAAAAATAGTGTATGTCAAACAAGATGCTTGAAGATAAACAAGCAGCCATCCAGTCAAGAAGCTACAAAACCCACATGGAAGAAGCACTGCAGCCTGGGTGATCACAAGGTGTTGAGAGATCAGCTATCAGGCACCAAAGAACAACATCAAAAAACCTATCATTGTGTATGAGGAGGAGTGTAGAGTGGGAACCCAAAGACCATCTGTGGGCAACTGGACATTCCCTCACAGAAGGCTCTCAGGGAGGGGCGAGGCAGTCAGGGTGCAGCACAGCAATGATGATACCTATAATGTTCCACTAGTTCTCGAGCTTGTCTCCCCATTCCCACCCCCCGCCCCCAACTATCATGATCCCAGTTCTACCTTATAAATCCAGCTGGACTGGAAGTTGTACACTGGTACAAATAGGAACTGAAAACACAGGTAATCCAGGCCAAAAGAACCCCGTAGGACCGGGGGTGAGAGGTGTGATAATGGGAGGGTGGAGGGAAGGTGGAGTAGAAAGGGAGAGCAGATTGCAAGGATCTACATATGGTCTCCTTGCTGGGGGGACAGGCAGCAGAGAAGTGGATGAGAGGAGATGTCGGATGGTAAAAGATATGTCAAAATAATAATAATAATAATAATAATAATAATAATAAATTATCAAGGGTTCATGGGGGAGGGGTGAAGGAGAGGGATGGGAAAAATGAGGAGCAGATACCAGGGGCTCAAGTGAAAAGCAAGAGTTTTGAGAACGATGAGGGAAACAAATGTACAAAAGTGCTTGACACGATGGATGGATGTGTGGATTGTGGTAACAGTTGTATGAGCCCCCAAGAAAATGATTTTTTAAATGCTCAAAGACAACAACAAAAAATTAACAAAATCCTTCCCAGCATATGGCTCTTCAAAATTACCTATTTAATATTTCTGAGTGACGTTATCCATTATCATATGTGTATGCTGAACTATAAAACTTCTGATTTTGCTATGAATGTCAAACATGATTTTCTTGTCTATCCAATGGATATTCTTATCTATCCAATGGATGGTCATTCACTTTACTTTTTAGCAAGGTCTCCTAATTTTAATTATGTGTATTTTCACATTTCAATTAAATGACATATATAATAAAATTTAATAAGTATTAAGTGCAACAAAATAAGTAAAAGATAATCACCTGAGAAAAAATAAAAAGGAAAGATAAATATGGATGCATTCTCTGCCTATTGAGACTCCAATGTCTACTTCACTAAATATTGCCAAACATCCAGATTTGACTTGTGCTGATTATGCCAAATTGCAATTTAAGCAAGAAAGGAAACATGGAAGCAGATGTTTCCTTCAACCATTCACATCTCAGGAGCCTTGGTGGCATGGTGGGTCAGTCATTAGACTACTAATCATGAGGTCCATGGGCCCAGTCCATCAGATGCTTCTATCATTACTTCCTGACTCTGAAACCTGAGAGTACACTTCCATTCTGTCTCACAGCTTCACTGTGACAGTGATTGATAGCAGTGGTTTGGAGGTTTTTAATACCCAAGTGAGACTGGGAGTACATTTTTTTAATAAAAGAATTGAACTTTGAGCAGCAACCAAGGCCTTAGGAGTTGGAACTGCCATCTAAGGTGTAAATCATTGGTCCCATCCCATTCAGAAAAAATAATGAAAATCAAAAGATGCATGGAAAAAATTAGTTCAATAAGGCACATAAAATTCCATCTCCACCACCTGGGTTCAGAAGAACCAGATGGCTTCCATTAACGCTATCAACTGCTCTGAGAAAGATCAGATTAGAAGGTCCTAGAGAGAGTGGGATAAAGCCCTGAGGCCAGCCTTATTGTTCATATCGAGCTAGGTGATACCTTGGAGCCGAGGGTCCTGTCACCCTTCATGTCTGCACTAAGCTAACACCCCCTCTGTGGTGGAATAAGCAACCATGTGAAATCACCCAACAGCAATGCTCGGGAGGTCAGGGAAGGAAGGATGAAAAGCAGAGACAAGAAGAGGAAGACATCAAAATGAGTGATGGGACCTTGAAGAGATTGCCGTGGTGAGTGGGAACAAAGTGTGTAAGAATTGCTCGATGTAAGGTGATCTGATCTCCACACCTTCATCCAATTCCCAATAAGCAGTTTACAAATGAGCACCTAACTGTCTGCTTTTTATTACAAGGTTTTTTGGGAGGAGAGGTTCCCTGAATGTCCTTCTCCACTGAATAGTTACTCAGCCTGGTTCTCAGTACTATTTTTCAATTTCATAGTATACAAAGAGTAAATAATCAAGTAAGTAAAATTTTACTTAAAAGACAAGGGAGGGGGATTTTTCTTTGAGAGCAGTGTCATCACCAGTTGTTTCAAAGGAGAGGCTTGCAGGGTTATTGTTTTTGAAGGCTGCTTCTTCTCCAAGTGTTTGGAGTTTGAATCCATTAACCTCTTTTCAAATTTCAGGCTAAAACATGTCTTTTATACCTAAATGCTCTTCTGTTACTTTTTGAAATTTCAGTTTATTATTCATAAGCAAATGTGAAGTATGTTATAGCAGATAATATAAGATGCATGCATGTAGAAGAGATATGTAAATCAAGCATGCGTCAATGAACTAAAACTGTCTCAAACAACACTAGTTTCCCCATATTGCTTGTGATCACATCATCTTCAGCTCATCCACCCACTGCCTCCTCAATCTTTTTTTCTAGAATGTGTCGAATATGAGTTTTGTGGCTACTTCTGTTTCAGGTCCTGGTGTACACATTTAGACAATATACATTCAAGGTCAAGCAAATGTAACCTTGCATAATCATAAGGGATTAAACGCAGAATCCGTGTCCATAATTCATGTGAAAGATTGAATATATTATATGACATTCCAAACTACAATTATATTGCATATATAATTTAATATGTGTGCTTCATACCATGATATGCGAATTCCTTCTAAAATGACCAGGATTTTGGTGCTAACTTGCGCTAACCCCAAGGAAAAGTCCATTCATGATTCAGCAATGGAATACAGCTCCATCTGCTGGTACTTCAAGAGGCACGTTAAAAATATCTCTGAGAGGTTAGTCTTAGTAAAAGTATATTTATTCCTTGATAATTTATAAGTTATGATTATTTTATCATTTCTTACACTGTCCAATGTCTCCTCAGTGGATGGAGGGGAGGAATGAGGAGTTGATACCAGGGACTCTTGGAGAAAGCAAGTGCTTTGATAATGATGATGGCAACAAATGTACACATGTGCTTGAAAAAATGGATAATTGCATGGATTGTGATAAGAGTTGTATGAGCTCCCAACAAAAAAGATTTTTAGATATATTTATTCCAAATTGACCTAAAGCTTCCTTTTGTAATAAAGTAGTATCTTGCAAGAGTAATTAAGATTCATTTTTCTTAAAGTGTATCCAACGCTAAAATTCTATGAGACTATTGAATGATTCTATGTATGAATACAATCTTCCCATCCTTACTATGCTTTTGGAGATGCTTATGTTTTTACAAAAACATGTTTTAACGGACTAGTAGTGATTAATAATATTAGAAAAGTGTTTTCTCTGTTAATCATGAAGCTTAGAAGTATTTGCTTTTTCAAATAAAAAAAAAGTAAAATCCAAATCAGACTAAAAAGAAAGAAAAATGCTGGCAAGAGTAACAAACAAAATTTTTTAAAACTCTAAAAGCACCTAATTGCTCTTCTGACAGGAGCGATCAGCAGTCATCAGTCATCCTGGCCGACACTATAGAACAAGACAGGGAAGGCACGGGGTCTTCGGATGTTCATACAGAGAAAAATAACTACTCTGCCAATGGGGTTATCAGATAATATTGCTTTTGCTAGAAATACTTTAAAAGGTCAGTTTTCCAATTTTTAACAATTTCTGAAAGAATGCATGAAGTTTTACTTTATTACTATATGAATGAACAGTCTAATAAAAATTCACTTATCTTACAACATAGAAAGTAGAAGGATATGATATGTGAATGCGGTATTAAAAAGTCTGTGGGGGCAAAAAGCACATCATCTTCCAATTTCATTTTACCATGAACTTTTTGAAGCCTCTTCATGCAGTCTAACATGGCATGCTTTTTTCATTCCTTGTTACTTGAAAAGTCTGAATTTATAAAAATAATCAAGCTCACTGCCATTGAGCCGATTCCAGCTCATAGTGGCCCTGTAGGACAAAGCAAAACTGCCATGGAATGTTTCTGAGACCGTGCCTCTTCCTGGGAGTGGAAAGCCCTATTGTTCAGCACAGTGCACCTGGTGGTTTCAAACCACTGACCTTTCAGTTCACAGTCCAGTACATAGCCAGCTTTATGCACCAAAGCTTCTTCAATTTATAACAAAAATAGTAAAAAGTAAACTCAGAGCAACTGGCATCACATAGACTGATGTGGCGGATTTAATTCCTAAATAAAACATGCCCTCTAGAATTTCTCAGTTTACAAATGGCACATCTCAAATGTTTGAGTTACTCACAGAGGCAAAAACTCAGAGATTAGCAACAGTTGTTAGAGAATATTTCCAGGATGATTGAAAAATTATATCATTACAAAATTTCTGATGAAGTTTGCCACTTGACAAAATAGAAATTTCTTTGTTATTCTGCTTCTTTTCAACTGAACCCATTTTTAACATTGATGACCAGAAAATTTTTTTAATAAATAGAAATCTAGCTTATTGCTTTACTTTTCACATTTTATCTAGGGAGTCAAATAAAATATCAGTAATTGAATGCAATTCATCGTAGTTCCTTGTATACATGATTTTAATGTTATTAAGTGGAATAAAGTTATTTAAAAAGGTATGTATCTCTGCTAGCACCTATTATGGGAAACAGTAAACTAAGTTGAAGTACAAAAATCAAACAATCCCTACTCAGTTGTTATCATTTCAATCAGATACAGTGAGGAAATCTTTAGGAAATGTTCTCATGGAGAAAGCATTGCAGCCATGTTCCAAAGTTAAACATTCACTTACCACTGCAGAGAACTCACAGTCCTGGGAATTATGAGAGATGTAAAAGTACTCCAACAGAAATGTGAGTATGCATAGCAGTTCCATTCCTCATTGACAAAATGTGGAAGCAATCAAGATGCCGGTCAATAGGTGTATACATAGACCATTGTACAACTGCACAATGTATTACCATAAAGCAATAAAGAGAAGTGAGTTGACATGGAACCAAAAAAGCATCAATGTGTACTGCTAAATGAAAAGAAGCTGGTACAGAAAAGTCAATATACTTTATGGTTCCAACTATATGAAATTCTGGAAAGACAAAACTACACTGATAGTCAAAAGACTGGTAGTTGTCTGGAGAGTAGGACTGGGGAATAAAGAGAAGTCCATGAGCAGATGGCATGTCACACGGTTTTGTAAGAAATTATAATGGTGGACACAGCGCACTAAGCATCTGTCAAAACCCATAGAGCCATACAACATAAAAAAGGAACCTTACTGCAAGCCATAAACCTTAGCAAATAATATATCGATAGTGGTTCATCAGTTGTAACAACTTGACCACAGGAATGTCAGATGTTAATAGGAGAAATCATATGCAGGAGGGGAGGGAATAAATTGAATTCTTTGTGCCTTCTGCACCACCTTTGTGTAAATATAAAACTCTTGTAAAAATAGCCTGTTTTGCAAGTTGTAACCTTATACTTTATTTTCATTAAGGAAATTATACAGATGCAGGCTCTTGAAACATTTCATATATTTAACATAAAGTAAGAGATTCTATTGACTGCAAAATAGATGAAATGTTTGGAAATGATTCTGTCAGTTTAGTTGCCCACTAACATACTTGTTAGTTATAAATTATCTCAATACACACATACATCTTTATTAATAAATGTCTTGTTCAGCGAGATGAAAATGAAATATAAGTCCTCTTTTAAGAACATGAGAGGAGCTGAGCCCTGGAGGCATAGTGATTGACTGCGGAACTGCAGCTCATGGGCTTGGTGGATCAAATCCAGCAGCGGCTCTTCAAGAGCAAGGCTGGAAAGCTCCCACGACCACCAGAGGGCAGTGATGCCCCACTAAAAAAGAACATGAGAAACTGTTGTCCAGCCTAGGATCTCCGATTGCAAGTCATAATAACTCGTAATGCTGAGTTCTCCAGTTTTCCCATATAAAATCCTAGCAGTGCTGTGGGTTTGCCACTGGGCTACTCCCCACAAGTGATTTGGGCTCACAAATCTAAGCCAACATGTTAACAGCCTTGTGCTTAGCCACTGCACAAGTGACATCACTGCTTGTATCCCCCTCTAGTGGTGGCAACTCATGGTATGACTCACCCATTCCCATGGACTTTCTTCCATACCTGACCATAGAAGAGAGCTGCAAAATGTTAATAAACTTTTGTATATAATATAATAAACTTTTGTAACTCAAACCTCAAAACACTGGACAAATCAGCTAATATAAAAACACCAGAAGAGACAAAAATAACAGTGTATGCCTGTCAGTCATGAGGACAAAACCAAAAGATTAATAATGACCTTTGTAATTGGGTAATAATGATGCCTCTGACTGTGCATGAGAAGAGACAAATAAATAAACTCGCATAAAGCTTTAACCTTATAGGTATATTGGTACATGTGAACTGGGATTATAAAAACATACTCATTGTTATAACTAACATCAATAATATTTTTATATGACAATAAATTTCTGATGAAATACTGCACAAGACTGTATAGAGAGTCAATCTGGTGTCATCCTATCTGACAATGTGGCCGAGCAATGTGTTCTTCAGTCCCACTGCCCGAAAGGATACCACGCACATCACTGGAGCACCTTGAGGAAACCAAATCCCCAAACTCACTGCCAGAGAACCAATTCTGACTCACGGGGACCATATGAACCAGCCCTGTTCATCTCAGAGACTGTTACTCATTAAGAGGCAATGAGTAGAAATCCCGTCTTTCTCCTACAGAGCAGTTGGTGGTTTCGAACTGACATCCTCGCAGTTAGCAACCCAATGCATACCCATTACACCACCAGGGCTCCTCTGAGAAACTGAAAGACAAGTCAAATTTAAATCAATTTAATTCTTTGGCAAATTCTTTTTGTTAATCACTTCGTTGGGGGCTCATATAACTCTTACCACAATCCTTACATTCATCCATGTGTCAAGCACATGTGTATATTTGTTGCTATCATCCTTCTCAAAACGTTTACTTTTGACTTGAGCTTCTGGTATAAGCTCCTCATTTCCCTTCGCTCCCTCCCCTCTGATAATTTTTAAATCATTTTGCATGTCTTATACTGACCGATGTTTTAACATATTCTTTTGGGGGGAGCATCACTGCCCCCTGGTGGTCGCGGAAGTACTCATCCTTGCTCCTGGAGAGTCGCTGCTGGATTTGAACCACCAAGTCCATGGGCCACAGACCTGCACTCAACCACTACGCCACCGGGGCTCAGCCCCTAACATATTCTTGTGACAATATATCCCTCTTAAAAAAATAGAAATAGTTCTTTGATGGCTAATACCTGATTGTTTCAGCATCTCATGATCGCACAGGCAGGTGGGCTTCTTTTATGGTGGGTTTTTTAGCTTGATGGCTGCTCATTTATGCTCGAGCCTTTAAGACCCCTGATAGCTGGGCATCATCAGCTTTCTTCACTACTCTTGGTCGTGCTCCCACATGTCCTCTGTGGGCGCCTTGGGGATGTGTGCACACAGTGATATGTGTTTTTTTTCCCCAATTTGATGATGATTGCCTAGATCTTACACCACCTTGTGGGTATGCTGGCTGTTGTGCTTCTGTGTGGGTGTGGTCTCTTCTCAGTGGTCTATTGTTTATCTTCAGCCTTTTAAAGCTCCGGACAATATATCGCTTGATAGCTGGGCACCATCAGCTTTATTCACCACATTTGCTTATGCACCCATTTTACTTCTGTGATTGTGTTGGGCCAGTGAGCTCCATGGAATACCAGATTGGAGGTGCTGGAAGGTTGGAGAGAAGGTGGGGTAGAGAGATGGAGCCAACTATAAGGATATACATAGAAGAAGCTCCTATTTGAAGGACGGGCATCATAGGAGTGAGTTGGGGGAGAGGTCGGGCAGTGTAAGATATGACAGGACAATAATAATGTATTGAGGGTTGGTGGGGAGGGGAGAGCAGGGGAAGGGATGGAAAAGTCGATACCAGGGGCTCCAGGGAAAAGGCGGATGATTGGAGAACAATAAAAGCAGCGGACATGTGGGAAAAAAAAGAAATAGTTTTAGGAAGCTAAAATTATTTCCATTTTAAGTAAATTATCTTTTAAGATATCCCAATGCCGGGCTGAGTGGCATAGTGGTTGTGCACGGGACTGTGGCCCACTGGGATGGAGGTTCAATTCCAGCTCACAGGAGCAAAGGATGGGCCACTTACTCCCACCACCATAGGGCAGTGATGCCTTAAAAAAAAAAAAAGATATCCCAATGTCGTTTTTGTATATTTTCCATTGACTTGTATGTGTGTGTGCATAGGGGGCAGTGGGTGATGACGTAGATCATACTTTTCAATAAAATATGGTAAATATAACATAAATGCTATATCTAATGGATGTTTCAGTAAATTGAGATTTCCTACAAGGAAATCAGTGAGTCATTTAGAAAAGACTGATAATCTACTATTCACTGAATACTTGTATGCTTTCTTTCTTTTTTATCATCACTTATAGCATACTCCAAATTCCTGCGATGTGTAAATGGTTAAAGTCACTCACCTATTAGAATTCACCGAGAGGCTCTGTGGGGGAAAGACTTGGAGATCTAATTCCAAAACTCAACCACTGGAAACCCCATGGAGCACAATCCTACCCTGACACTTAGCGACATCTCATGAAATGAGAGGGTCAGCTCCATGGAAATGGTTGCTTATAGATCCGTATAGATATGTAGAGAAATATACAGATGATCGCTAGGTAGGTAGGCAAGTAAATGTATAGATAGTAAGATGATGATGATCGAATTGTAGGTAGGTAGGTAGGTAGATGATAGATAGATAGATAGATAGATAGATAGATAGATAGATAGATAGATAGATAGATAGAGATGATGGCTGGATGGATGGCTGGATGGATGGATGGATGATAGATCCAACAACCAATTGCCCAATTGCCATGGTTCCAATTCGGGCTCATGGAGACCCTATAGAAGTTTTCCAAGACTAAATTTTTACAGGAGCAGTCAGCATCATATTTCTCCTGTGGAGCAGCAGGTTGATTTGAACTGCTGGCCCTTCAATAAGCAGCCAAAGATCTAATGCACAAAATCAACAAGGTGTGTGTGTGTGTGTGTGTGTGTGTGTGTAACACAGCTGAGCAAATGTAATTTTGACCAGTCCTAAAAAAAATGTACTGAGTCCAGTTGATTAAGCACCCATGGAGGGAGGAGCACACATATTTCTCCCTAGGTGGGGTCTTAAAGGATCTACCCCCTACCCTTGAATAGTTCTTTCTCAAATTGGGTCCCTAACAATCACTGACCACCACCCCCTTTTTTGATAAAACAAGTTTTTTTTGAAATTTACAGGATTATGCCTATCTTAATCCCTAAATGTAAAGATATATGGGTGTGAAATAAACAATTGACAAAGTCATAGATATACAAATACTTGAGATTGAATTTCATGACACATGAAAAACATTCCGTGACAAACTTAACTTGTTTGAAAGATAGATTGGGGGTGTGGGGTGGGTTTGTTTTTTTAATAAGCAAGTACAGATGTTGAGAGAAAAAAGTTTAGATTTTTGACATTGTTCTTTGCTAACAGAATTGCAAATATTTTCCATAAGCAAACAATGTGTTGAAATGTGTTCTTTTTTCTTTATAAAAAACATCACCCAGCTGAAAGTTGAAAGATGGAATATATCAATTTACTGCTAATGACCTAATATATTTGATATTCACTTTATTTCTGATCAATATTTTGCACTACTTTTCATTTATGTTCCATACACTTTATACAGTCTAGTAATTATGGAAAGAATTCAAGATCTTCCACACTGTGCACATCTGAAATGTTTGTGTGTGTTTACTAAGTTGATATTTATTATCACTTTTTAGGAGCATATTTTAAATTATCCATAAACAGGATCTGAGGGTAAATATTTCACTTAACTACATACAACAGTTCTAGATCCATCTTTATATCATGTGCACAAATGCCTACATTTATGTGCTCCAGGTCAAAACAGAAAAGAAGAATTTCAACAAATAAAATATTGAAACAGATTTTCTTATGTTTGTGCTTTATCTTCCATAAAGATTGTGCTATTTCTAAATCCTTTTATTGGGCAAAATAATTGATTTTTTATACATTAAAAGAACCCAATTATACTTGGTAATCTTCAATTCCATGTTTTTCCATACTCCTGTATGCCAAATGTTGCTTTTATTGCAGAAATCTTTTAAAATTCAACTTTAAAGCAGTAGCCTTAGTAGAATGCTACCAGTTCACTGTCCGATGGAAAAAATTGACAGCCCCTGTGGGTTTCCAATAGAGTAAATCTTCATAGGAGTAGAATGCCTCATATTTCTTCTGAGGAGGGGCTGGTGGTTTCAAACTGCCAACACTGTGCTTAGAATTTACTATGCAACCTGGTGAATACTTTTCTGCATAATTTCAGTGGTTTCAATCAGTATATCAAAAATTACTTTGAAATTACCACAGGGAAAAATAAGTAACAATAAAATGCCTTCCTTCCTCTTTTCAGATTTTTTTTCCCAGTCTAGAAAAGACTAACAGTAAGTAGATAAAAAAGAATCGAGAGTAAAGAAAACAACTTTACATCAAAGATAAACTAGTAATTCTAAAGTAGCACCTCCAATCTGTGCAAACCTTTTGAAGTTTCTAGGGGTCATGGTAGGAGTGTGCATAGTTTCAGACAGTATTGTCAGAATCTGAGAATGCTGAGCAATGAACAAAAGCAACACATGAAATCCAGTGAGGGTAGAGAGAGTCTAAGTAACTTTGGGTATTTACATCGGGCTCATCCCATCATTCATAAAGCAAAAATTACCTAATTATCTAATTAATATTTTCCCCAAATATCAAATATTTCATGGTGGATACTATAGGAATACTTATTGACTGAAATAATAAACAGACCAGTAAATAATACGATGATTAGGTAGTAGACAGTATATTTAGAGCAGTGAAACTAATCTGTGTGATATTACGGGTTATGATGGACATATGATATTAGGTACCAATCAAAAGTCATTGGGCTAGGTTTTGATAAATCCCTAACTTAACTTAGGGATTTATCAAAACTAACTTAAAGAAAATGCACAAAAGGAGAACATAAACTCAGAACAATTCTTCTGTAAACCCCAAACTTCTCTAAAACAGATAAACCAGACCAGACCCAAACCCTAACCTGCTGCTGACTCAAAATGAGCCCATTGGCCACAGTCAAAGTCTACCAACCCCCCCCCCCCCCCCCGGCCCACTACTCTTTGATCTTTGACAGAAGCAGATTGCGACATCTTCCTCTGAGAGAGGAGGGGTAGATTTGAACCACCAACTTTTGGGTTGGCAGCACTAGGACTCTGAAAAATAAATTTTCTTTAAAAAGACTAAATAATTTTCTAACATTGTATTCTTTTTATATGTAATATATACTTACATACATATATCATATATACACTTATATTCATTCCTATGTTAAGAATGAATGAGATGTTAATAAAGTGCTCATAATACTAGAAAATTTTAGGCACGTATAAAAGATATGTAAGAGGTTTTAAAATGTTTGTGAGAGAAAGGAAGTAGGAGATACGGGAAATCTTGGAATGAAAAACTTTTTGTAGCCACCTGTGAGTGTAGCTAATATTGGATTAAATATTAGACTATTAATCATAAGATCAGAGGTAGAACCCACTTGACCCACTGTAAGATAAAGACAAGACAACCCATATTTGTAGAGATTTGTAGCCTTAAAAACCCCAGGAAGCACTTCTACTCTACCTTATGGCATGGGTATGAATCAGTATCAGTTTTATAAGAGTGGATACATAGAGTGTGTATACAAATTACTAGGAGATTAATCCCAATTCACTTCAAATAGACTCTTACTACCATGAAATCAAATCTAATTTACAGCAACACTACAGTCAAGGTAGATCTACCCCTGTGAGTTTCAGAAACTGTAGATCTTTGTGGGAAAAGAAAGCTTCATCTTTCTCCTGCAGAGAAGCCAGTGATTCTGTACTGGTGATCTTTCAACTAGCAGTCCAAACTATAACCCACTACACCACCTGGGGTCCTTGTTAATAGAGCAGGAAAGAGAAAGAAAAACGTATTTTTACTAAACATGAGTATCTCAAAGTTTCCTATTAATAAAGATTATTCAAAGGGAGTGCTTCAAAATTAAAATTTGTGGGAAAAGTACCAATTTCCATTTTCAATTATATGGCTTTAGTCTCCAGCCCTGTCTGTAAAATGGGATTTTTAATATTGCAAAGGAATCTATTTGGTCTCTGCATTATTCTTAACCATATGTTAGGAATGAGTGAGATGTTAATAAAGTGCTTATAAGTTCCTTGGGGTGAGAAGTATTGCTACATGAATACTATTACAAGGTAAGTCAAAATACAATTTGACAAAAGGTAATTGCCCATTAGAATCCTTTGGCTCTAGATCACACAAGAGGAGGGAGGATAAAGCAACCTTGAACATGGGTCTGGTATAAATTAATAACTATTCATTCCAAAGAACTGACCCATTACGTACTGCCTATTGCTATTTCCCTTCTAAATACTTTTGACTCTTGTGAGAGTTGCCCAAAGATCCATGCTAGATGCCATCACATCATTAACAAAGACAGAAATAGAGACCTGCCAAGGAAAGAAACAGTTAACCTCTCATGTCATGAGAAATGACTGAGGAACAGCAAAAGAACACTCTATTTTGAAGGAGGTCATTATTTCACACAGCTCATCAAATTACAAATATAAGTCTAAAGTATGAAATGCAGCTGTAAGTGGCATCCAACAAAAAAGAAACCATTATATGAAACACTACAATCCATTCAAAAATTTAGTAAGTAATTAATACAAAAAGCAACAGGCAAATCCAAGTGTATTTTCTGGAATAGGAGTGATTATGCACTGAACTGTTTTTATAATTCTTTTGAAATTTTATTACAAAGCAAAACTAATGCTCTCTCTCTCACTCTTCCTACACACACATACACACATGAAAGAAAGAGAGAGAGAGACAGAGAAAGTTACACAGATCAAGACGTAGATCAAGACGTTCCAAACCTAGTTTTAAAGGGAGTATATTTGTCACTTCTCACTGAACATCATGTTTTCAAGACATTGACTTCTTTAGAAAGGTGGCAAAGTTAGACCATTTAATGTTTTTCTTTTGAATTTCACGACTTCTCTGTCAATTCACCATACTTTTGTGACTTTTGTATTGCTAGGACACTGGTATTTCAAATACCAGCAAGGTAACACAAAGTGAATTGACTTCAGTGGAGCTTCCAGACAACTAAGGACTCAACACAATGCTACCTGTGCTAGAATTATATCTGCCTCCCTTCAAGGAAATCCAACCAATACATCTATGACTCAACTTTATGCACCAATGACAAAAGCTAGTGATAACGAAATTGAAGAATTCTACAAAGGACTTTAGTCTGAAAATTATTAAACATGAAATCAAGGCGCATTGATAAATATTAATGATTAGATTGCAAAAGTTGGAAACAAAGAGGAAGAAACAGTTGTTCTAAAATATGAACCTGGTGTCTATGGCCATACTACACTGAATGTGCCCAATCTTGTCTAAAATATGAGCTTAGTGGCAGAAACAAAGGTACAGGTCACATTATACCATTTTGCAAAACCAATGACTTGCATACAGCACATGCCTTTTTTCAACAGCACAAAAGGCAACAGCATACATGGACTTCGCCTGATAGAATACACAAAAATAAAATTGACTACATCTGTGGGGGGGGGAAATGATGGAGAAGCTCATTATCAGCAGTGAAAGCCAGACCAGGGGACTACTGGGAAACACACCATCAACTCAACTGCTCCTACATAACTATCTCTCTCTCTCTCTCTCTCTCTCTCTCTCTCTCTCTCTCTCTCTCTCCAGGATAAAGAAGAGGAGAACGAAACAAAGCCCACAGGAGCAAAAATAAAACACTAAAACACTGAGCCTTTCCCACTTGAATTTTGAGAACATCTCAAGAACAGATATGACATATTGAACACTAATAATAGAAAACTTAAGGGACAAAGCAAAAAGTCATTTAAAAGACAGGAAGGAAAGAAAACACCAAAGTGGATGTCAGAACAGACTCTTTTTTTAAAATCATTATATTGGGGTCTCATACAACTCTTATCACAATCCACACATACATCCATTGTGTCAAGCACTTTTTTACATTTGTTTCACTCATTATTCGCAAAACGTTTGCCACTTGAGCTGCTGGTATCCACTCCTCATTTTTCCCCACCCTCCCTTCTCCCCCTCTCCGTCATGAATCCCTGATCATTTATGTTATTATTTTGCCATGTCTTACACCATTTGACATCTCCCTTCACCCACTTCTCCATCCCCCAGAGAGAAGACCATATGTAGATTCTTGCAATCTGCTCTCCCTTTCTACCCCACCTTCCCTCCACCCTCCCATTATCGTCCTTCTCACCAACAGTCCTAAGGGGTTCTTCTGCCCTTGATTCCCTGAGCTTCTCATTCCTATCTGTACCAGGGTTCATTCTCTGGTCTATCCGGATTTGTAAGGTAAAACTGGGATCATAACAGTTGGGGGGGTAGGCAGGAATTAGAGGAACATTGCATGTTTCATCATTGCTACACTGCACCCTGACTTCCTTGTCCCCTCTCACAGTTGGACAAAATGTCCAGTAGCCCACAGATGGGCTTTGGGTCCCCACTCTGCACCCTCCCTCATTCACAATGATATAATTTTCTGTTCTTTGATGCATGATAATTGATCCCCTCAACACCTCATGATCACCCAGGCTGCTGTGTTTCTTTCATATGGACTTTGTTGCTTCTTGGGAAGATGGCCACTTATTTATCTCCAAGCCTTTAAGGCCCCTGACTCTACATTTTCTGATAGCTGGGCACCAACAGTTTTCTTCACTATTTTTCCTTATGCACCTGCTTTGTCCACAGTGATCAAGTAAGGACAAGCTGGTGTACTTCCTCCATGTGGGCTTTGTTTTTTCTCAACTAGATGACTGCTTGATTATCATCAAGCCTTAACACTATATATTTTGATAGCCAGACACCATCAGCTTTCTTAGCTAATTTTGCATATGCACCCACTTTGTCTACAATGATTGTGTTGGGACAGTCTGGTGTGCATCTCCTATGTGGACTTTGTTGTTTCTCAGCTGGATGGCTGCTTGTTTCTCTTCAAGTTTTTAAGACCCCAGAAAATATATCTTTTGGTAACCAGGCACCAACTGCTTTCTTCGCCACATTTGCTAATGCATCTGCTTTGCCTCAGCGGTCATGATGGGAAAGTGAACATCTCAGACTGCCTAATTATTAGAACAAGGTGTTCCTGTATTGGAGGAGTACTTGAGTAGGGGTTCACTGTCCATGTGTTTCCTTAATAGTAACCCTATAACTATATGTACATAGATCTTTTCCCCCATTCACTGTCTACAAATATATTTACATATGTAAATGCATATGTTTAGCTCTCTAAAACAGCCCTTTTTGTCTTAGTTTTTTCCATTATTTCTTTTTACTTTCCTCTTTTCTCACAATCATTTTCAGCCTTCATTTGGGTTTCAGGAATTTCTCTCAGCTTCACTGTCCTTGATCTAGTCCTGCCAGACCTCCTACACCCTCCTCACCATTGGTTTTCAGTCACTTGCTGTTCCCTTATCGCTGAGCCTGTCAACACCCACTCCTTTTCTTCCAACTCCCCCACTCCATGTCCCCATGGGACTGTCATCCCACTGTTCTCTTTTCCAGCTTTTTGATCCCGCTCAACCTTTCCAGATAGAAATGCAGCAATACCAATATGTCCTGCCACAAGACAATAAGAAATAAAGCAAATGCTGCAACAACAACAGAAAGGCAGCAACATCAACAAGAACAAACGCTATAAATAGTTCAAGGTCTATTTGTCATCCTTGATGAGTGTTTTCTTGTCCAGTCTGATGGGGCACCTCACCTTGGCCCCACAGTCTGTTTTAGGTGTTCCCTGGGGACTTCATTGTTCTGCTCCCCTTGATGTTCTGTCACATGTTGCATGTCCCAAGGGCCTGACTTTGGCATGGTGAGCTCAGGGTGGGAACAATTCCCACTGTGTGTCTCTAATATTGTGCTATGGGTCACTGAGGAATGTTGATTCTCATGGTGGGGCCAGTCCTGTGGGCCTCTCTGTGCATTGGATCTGTACATTAAATTGTTCTTAAACATAGAATAGCTAAAGCAAGGAAGAAAGGATGAAGTTGAGGAACTGAATAGAAAATGTCAAAGGGCAGCTCAAGAAGGCAAAGTCAAATATTATAAAGAAGTTGTAACACCTAGAATTAGAAAACCAAAAGGAAAAAGCATGCTCAGTATACCTGAAACTGAAAGAAGTCAAAAAGTTATTAAAGCCTAGAGTTGCAATCTTGAGAGTCCACAGGCAAAATATTGAATGGCACAGGAAGCACCAAAGGAAGATGAAAAGAATACACAAAGTCACTGTGCCAAATGAGCTCATTGACATTCCATTATTTCAGGAAGTGGTGCATAAGCAAGAGCCAAGGGTGCTGAAGAAATTCTAGACTGCACTGAATAAGTTAGTCCAAGAGGAAGCTCCAAGAATTGATGGAATATCCATTGAAATGTTTCAGTAAGCTGAAGAAACACTGGAAACATTCACTCATCTATTCCAGGAAATTTTGAAAGAGCCACTTGGCCAACTAACTGAAAGAGATCCATATTTGTGCCCATTCCAAAGAAAGGTGACCCAAAAGAATGCTAAAACTATAGAATATTGTCATTGATATTGCACACAGATAAAATTCTGTTTAAGACCATCCAATAACAGTTGCAGCAAGACATAAACAGGGAAGTGTCAAAGTTTCAGGTTGGTTTCATAAAGTGATGTGGAACAAGGAAGATCATTGATGATTAGATGGATCTTGGCTCACAGTATAGAATACTTGAAAGATGCTTAGTTGTGTTTCATTGAATATACAATGTCATTCGACTGTGTGAACCTAATGAATTGTGGATAACCTTGAGAATAATGGGAATTCCAGAACATTTGTGTCATTGTGCTCATTTACAATGTGTACATGGTTCAAAAGGCAGTTTCACAAACAGAGCAAGGGAAGACTACATGGTTTAAAATCAGGAAAGGTATGATATAGGGTTGTATCCTCTTGCCATACTTGTTCAATCTGTAGGTTTATTAACAGCTTGTGATATGCAGATGGCATGAATTTACTTGCTGAAAGTAAAGAGGATTTGGGGCACTTGCTGATAAGGATCAAGGATTGTAGCTATCAATATGGATTTCAACTTAATGTAAGGAAGACCAAAATCTCCACCACTGAACCAATAGGTGACCTCATGATGTGCAAAAAAAAAAAAAAAAATTTAAATTGTTCAACATTTTGTCTTTCTTAAGTCCATCATCAATTCTCATGGATTTAGCAGTCAAGAAATCAAAAGATGTATTGCATTCATTAAATAGGCTGCACTAGATCGCTTTAGAATATTGAAGAGCAAGAATGTTACTTTGAGGACTAAGGTGCAGCTGGCTCAACTCAGATATTGTCCATTGTATGATTTACATGTGAAAGTTAGAACCTGCTTAAGGGAGACTAGAAAAATCTACCCAGTGGAGCTACAGCACTGGCTAAGAATTCTGAAAGTATCATGGACTGCTAAAAGAACAAACCAATCTGTGTTGAAAGAAGCAAGGCCAGAGGGATCCTTAAAGACAAGGATGGCAAGATTTTGTCTTAGATACTTTGAACATACTATCAGGAAAGAACAGTCCCTGGAGAAGGAAATCATATTTGGTAAAGTGAAAGAGCAGATGCGAAGAGGAAGGCCCTCAAGAAATAGATTGTCACAGTGGCTTCATTTATGGGTTCAGACAAAGGAACAATAGTGAAGATGACACAGAACCGTGTAGTGTTTTGTTCTGTTGTGCATGGGATCATTATGGGTTCAACCTGACTCACTGGCATCTAACCACAACAATAACAATATCTTTCAGGATTAGAAGGTTCATTAACAGCCTGAGATATGCAGGTGAAGAATCCGTACTGGTGAAAGTCAAAAGGACTTGAAGCTCTTACTGATAAAGATAAAAAGATACAGCATTCCATATGAGTGACAACCCAATTTAAAGAAAAAATATTCACAGCTGGAATAGACAACACGATGATAAAGGTGAAAATGACAGAAACCACGGATTTTGTTTTATTTGGACTTGTAATCAATGATAATTGAAGCAACGGTCAAGAAATAACATTCTTCATTGAGCACATACACTTCAAAGGACCTCTTTCGGGTGTTAAACAGCAGGGATATAATTTTGAGGACTAAGATGTGCCTGATTTAAACATGGAATTTTCATTCTTTTTATGTGCATGTGAAAGCTGGTCAATAGATAAGGATTTGGTCCATTTGCCCTATGGTGTTGATGAAGAGCATTGATGGTACCATGGACTTCCAGAGGATCAAGCAAACCTGTTTCAAAGGAAGTACCATCAAATGCTTCTGAAGAGAGACGGCCCTGAAACTTCATTTGACGAATTTCCAGACTAGAAAAGACTTTACTATGGGTTCTGATACCAAAATGTAATTCTTTATTTTCTGAATCTCTATCAGCAAACAATCACATGGAAATGTTAAAGCTTATCTGTCATACAGCTTTTTAATGTTCTTAGGTAACTTGAATAAGAACCCTTAGCACAACGTGTTATATTTGTTTTGTAATCTTCACCATTCAAGTAACTCAAATATCACATGCTCACTTGTTTATAGAACTACTATAATCATAAAGTTTCATGAAGTTAAAGTTGTTTGCAAAACAAAGACATAATTTTAAGTGTTCCCTCAGTGAGGGAAAGTTCCAGCGTTTTTACTGATGCAAGCTTAAAGGAAGCTGTGACATGAAATAAGAGGGTGACGCCTCAAACAAGATGAATTCAGCCTTCTCAACACATTGCCTACACTAAGCCACATTGAAGAAATTAAACATAACAAAAGCACAATAAGCATCTTACATATGTAGTCATAATACTACATAAATATAAAGCTTTTTACAGTGTTATCTTTCATTTGAGAAATCTGCAAAATAAAAGGCTCTTCTACAAATTTGTGGTGAAGTAAAATGAGCAGGTATGTATCTTCTACCCAAAACTCCTACCCAGTCACGGGAATAGAGGACTGTAACCCAGGGAATGCTCACTTTTGCCATTCAGCTGGGTATATCGTAAGCAATCTCAGAAGCTGAAAAAGAGAATCCAAAGGCCATCAAGAAAGAAGATCCAGCAGCAGAGCACCTCTGAGGAAGATCCCTGAATGAAGCACAGTGGCCCAGCAGGCATGGGGGAGCAGCAGCCAAGACACCAGAAGTCAACGCAACAAGACAGACCCAACAGACGAAATGGACCTGCCTCTATGGGTTCCTGAGACAGTAGCTCTTTATGGAAATAAACAGCTACAAGATCCCAATAAACATTGTCTATTATGATGTTTTCAAGTGGGTGTGTTCAGGGATTCCTTCTATGATCAGTTCTTAACTTCTTGCTGGACATCTTTGCCATGGGGAATGACTTTCCTCAAAAATAAAAAATGATAAAACCCTCTTTTATTAGTCTGACATTTTTCTGGTTCCTTTCTTTTTCATTAAAAAATGAGAATGTGGCTGAGCCCTGGTGGCATAGTGGTTGTGCACGGGACTGCAGCCCACTGGGATGGAGGTTCAATTCCCGCTCACAGGAGCAAAGGTTGGGCCTCCTACTCCCACCACCAAGGCAGTGATGCCTAAAACAAAAAACAAAACAATAAAAAATGAGAATGTGGCACTGAATGGTAATGATTAGAGTATACACTAGGAATGAGTCAGCTTCAACTCAATATTATAAGAGGGTAGACAGGCACATGGCAGGCAGACATGGGTCATATGCGGTAAAGCAAACAAGAGAGACAGGGCGATACAGTAAGAAAGAGAAGCAAAAGACAAAGAGAAATAAAGCATACATTGCCACAACAGCATCATTTTGCCAGAATTTATTTGCAGAAAGCTCAAATAGTTCATTTTTCTCACAGAAATAAGCAGGTTACCTGAGAAATGTGCACAGTTCTCTTTTACACTGGGTAATAACCAGATGCAGCCAAATTTCCACAATAAAAGGATCAAATTTAAATTGTCTCAGTTATTTTTACAAAATGTTGGCATTTCTTCTTCAATGGTACTATTAGGTAACAGTGAAATTTTGGAGGGAAAAGATTTGAACTGTAGGTTCTTCTTGATAATTGGGCTGGAAGAAGCAGAACTGTCACTTGTCCACTTCATAGGCATTGTTTGGGGGATTGAATGACAGGTAGAGAATGCATTAGAAATATAATTTAAAAAATCACAAATTCTGCTGTAATTATAATTGTTTAAGGCATCAGAGTACCTTTACAAGAATAATATGATAACATTTCACATACTTTTTTCATCTTCTCAGTGAAAACTTATGGTGAGACCTAAAAGACTACAGTGAACTCATTGAAATGACTCTGGATACATGACCCAAGGCACTTTTTCCAATAGAACCTCTCAGAGGTGAAACTCCTTCCAAAAGCTAGTTTCATTCACTATGTAACCAAACAATTACAATAAATCAATAGGTAAATGGCATAGTTAAAAACAAAACAAAACAATTACAGTCAACCAGCAGTCATTCAATGCAATGAATATTGCTTTCCAACAACACATTCTCAGCCTCCTCTGATCAGAAAGCAGGGGTTTCAGAAGGCTGCGAAGAGAAAGTGGCTGTGGTCATGCCAGGACACATGACTTAAACAAGAATTTCCATCGATCTGGTCAAAGTCAGGATCCACGCAGACAAAGCCTGAGTGGAGGCTGATGGGAGAAGAATGGAGGACTGACTGGAGGTCTTGAAACAATCCATTTTTGAAATACATACAACTGGTGTTTTGCTTTGAGTCCATGCATAGTACAAAGTTTCATGGGGGTTTGGGGTTTGTGGGTGGTCACTCCTGTGATCTTTCTAGAAAGAATTTGAAATAAAATAGGTTTTCTTTCTCTTTGACTAGTGAAGTAGCATCAAGATATTTAGAGGGAGTGGGGGAAGCTATTAGAGTTTAGGAAATTATTATTACCTAAAGCTATTACACAAACACCACCAATAAACATGAAACTCATGCTGCCTACCATTATAATTTGCAAAGTTTCCAGTGTCTCAGAAATCAATATTAGACCTCACAAGAGTTTCTTAACATTATTTTTGATATCTTTGAGAAATTACTAGCAAAGCTAAACTTTGGATTTAAACAGTCATACTTTGGTTAGTGAAATGTGTTTTGGAGAATTTCATCTGGATCAATAGGAAAAAATCTGGTACATGCAGAAGACATAGCACTTGTCAAGGATTTCATCTTGCTGGGATTTCATCCATAATTAATGCTCATGGAAGCAGCAGTCAAGAGATCAAATGACATGTTGCATGGGGTAAATGTGCTGCACAAGGTCTCTCTAACATATGGAAAAGGCAATCATGCCACTTTGAGGATTACAGAGCACCTGCCCCAAGTATGTCCATCACCTCATGTGCATGTGACAGTTGAACAATGACTAAGGAAGACCAAATAAGAACTGGTTCTAGAGAAAAAAAGTGAAAGCATTATAGACTGCTATGGCAGTCATGAACTCGTGTGTCAATTTCATGATTGGAAATGTGGGGATGGAATCTAGTCTGTCAATAAAGAGCTAGCCAATGAGACCTCTGTGTAGGCATGGCTTTCTCTGAGGATTTTGGGAAATCTTGCGATATTTTCCTTGTGAAGATGAGAGACCATCTCTCAGTTGTTGAGAGAGACACTCGACTGACAAGATGGCAGCATCTGAGGAGCTGGAGGAGCTGGAGGAGAAGCCACACAGGCTTACCCTGATTGAATCAGACATCTGAAGCTAGAGAAGCCACAGAGAGACTCCTGCCAGTGCTGAGATGCTTCTACCACCAAAGGATACTGCTGATGGACCCTGAGCCCTGGAAATCAGGAGCCATGAGGAGACCCCTGCCAGTGTTGGGACTCTGCACCCACTGGCCTGTGACTTTGTGAGTTGGAAGGAGATTTTATGGACTGGTATCAGGCATATGGGCTAAGATAGAACTTATGACCTCGAATTGGACTGGGCTGGGATGCTTTCTCAATGTTCCATTCCTCTTGTATATAAACTTTTCCCTTATATCCAAATGCGTGTTTATGGATTTGTTTCTCTGGTCTAACCAGACTAACACGACTGCCAAAAGAACACACACGTCTGCCTTGCAGTACAGCCAGACTGCTCCTTAGACCCAAAGAGCAGAGAGTTTATCTCACATCATCAGAAGAGATCAATCCCTAGAAAAGGGAAATGCTTAGTAAAACAGAGGGGCAATGAAAAAGAGGAAGGGCCTCAAGAAAATGGACTGACACAATGGTTCCAACCCTCACAGCTCAAACCTCACAGCAATTTTGAGGGTGCTGCAGCTTCGGGGCGGCGGGAGGCAGGGGTTCCCTGCTAAACTAGGGTCGCACCAAATGGACGGCATCTCACAACCACAACTGTTCTGTGAGTTCTCTCAATTTCCAAACCAAAACCAGAACATAAACATGTGCTGAAGTGCTACAAACTCTTGTGACTCCGTTGATTTTAGATGGTGGTGGAGTCATGATTAAAACGTCCCCATCTTTCCTTTTGGTACTAATTCACACATCTGGGATGCAGAGAGAGATTTCAGAAATAAAGATTTAAAAAATTATTTCTGTTGACAAATAACTAAAAGATCCACTCTGAAGAAAGCAATTGAGTGATGGCCAAGAAGTAATGACTAAAGAGTGCTGTGAATCCTGGAATCTTGAGTGGGTAAAGAAAGTTGGATCAGCTCCCTTCCAAACCCGATGCTTTATAAATGACAGTACTGAAAGGCTGACTTACCTACATGTAAATAAGAAGATTATAACAAAAATGGAAAATAAAATATTGTCATAAATATCAGTGTCTGATGTGTAAATACATATGTAAAACAACTATAATTTTATTGACTCTCACGTTCTAATTCCCAAACAAACACCAGCTGTTCAAAACTACCATTTCTGCTCCATCGTTTTCCTACCCCTGTCTTTAGAGATTGAGAGAACAGATATGTTTACTTTCAAATTCCCTCCACCCCACAGCAAATGCTGTCTAAAAGTGAAACTCTTGGGAGGAAAAGGCATTATTGGAAAAAATAATGGATCATTCTTTGAAATGACCACTTGTTTCCTAAACTCTACATATACGGTACTTAGCTTTGCTCCTATCAATTTAAGTTACTATAGCAAATATAAGAAAACTACTTTATAATTATAGAAATGTCAGAAAAATAAATACTTGAAAGTGTTCATGAAGCATCATCTTTTTCCTTGTTTTCTTGGTTCTGCTAATTATAGTTAAGGCACTGAATAAAGAGAAAGTGTTTCTTGAGCTAAAAGTTTACTTGGCAATGGAGAAGAACGAAAAAGGTCACAGAAAGTTCTAACTCTATTTTCCTTACATCCACTGAAATCAAGCCAATTCAAAGTCACCGTGACCCAATGGTCAGGGTAGAATTGCCTCAAACTCTTTCTAAAGTCTTTACAGGTGCAGACTGACACATCATGGTCCCTCAAAGTGGCCAGTGTGGTCGGACAGTCTCTCTTTCAATGTAACCACTACATCACCAGGGTTCCTTCTCTCTTCGTAAAGATTGGTAAAAATAAGCAATCAGGTTCTAGGATCCAGAAAAAAAATCACTGCAGGTCATCATTTGTGACAGGTTTTATATCACTTTGAATATATATAAAAGTACAGTCATGCAATCCAAACTATCTCCTGTTTAAAAGTCAGCTCTTATGTGGGTACAGTATATACTGCATATAACATACCAAATGTATGTTAATCATATCTTATCAGCAAAGTTTCTAGTCAACAGTGCACTATTAATAATTTAGGAGTGGGGATGTCAAAGATTTGAGACAGATTTTTGACTGCTTGGATACCTCTGTCCTGGTGTTAACATTGCTTAAGGGTCAGTTATACTTTTTTAAAAATCATTTTATTGGGGCTCATACAAATCTTATCACAATGTACTATACACACATCCATTGTGTCAAGCACATTTGTACATTTGTTGCCATCATCATTCTCAAAACTTTTGCTTTCTACCTGAGCCCTTGGTATCAGCTCCTTATTTTCCCCTCCTTCCCTGCTCCCTCATGAACCCTTGATAATGTATAACTTATTGTTATTCTGTCATATCTTACACAGACAAATGTCTTCCTTCACTCACTTTTCTATTGCCATCCCTCAGAAAGGAGGTTATACATAAATCCTTGTAAATCGGTTCCCCTTTCTGCCCCACCTTCCCTCCACCCTCCTGGGATCTCCACTCTCACCACTGGTCCTGAGGGGTACATCTGTCCTGAATTCCCTGTGCTTCCAGTTCCTATCTGTACCAGTTTACACCCACTGGTCCAGGAATACAGATTGGGGACCACAAGCCCATCTGTAGGCAACTGGACATCCCCTTACAGAAGTTTTGTGGGGAGGAGACAAGACAGGGTACAGTGTAGCACCAATGAAACATACAACTTTCCTCTGGTTTTTAAATGCTTCCTCCACCCCTTCTCCCATGCCCTGTCCCCATCCCCCCACGAACATGATCCCAATTCTACCTTACAAATCTGGGTAAGCTATACTTGTAAACATGATGTAAGATTCTGATTTTCTGGAGTATTCAATCTCTCTTGTAAAAACCTACAGCATCCACTTACACATTCCCTCTGCCTCCTATTTTATGTTGTAAGTATATAACTCATTTGCTAAATCAACGCTTCCCCTTTATAATTTACTGATACTAATTGCATTATGTTGTGCAAGATCACCAATATCAAATTTTTTCATCACCATCAAGGAATTCCATGCGTAAGTCTTTCAAGTTTCTACGGTTCAAAAAGAAAAAGGTAATAACTGGCGATTTGTCTTATTCCCTTACATTGTCATCCTTTCTCCACCCCTCGGTAGACAAGTTTGTGACAACTATTGTCTTTGCACACCATTCCCCCATCTCCCAGTGAAGACTGCAGTAGTCAAATCTGACTTCTGCCTTCAACACATCATGGACACATTCTGAAGCCGTCACTAGCGACCTTCAGGGCACTTAGGCAAGTAAGCAAGCCCCAGTCCACATCTTACATGATCTCTCAACAGGACCAGACATTACTCCCTTTCTAGAAACTCTCTTTTTACATGAGCTCCTCTTGCTTTGCCATTCCTTCTGGGTATCTCATTTACATTCTCATTCTTCCTCCCATGGCCAGTAAAGATTTTCCAATTCCTTAAAGTTCACTACTCGGCCTCCATGATCTCCCTTGGGGTGACTATTCATATGTATGTATCTTTAGGCTAAGGCAGATTCTGAAGGGCTAATATTTACTGAAATGTCCCCAAGATACTTCTATTTCAAACAAATCCATGATTGTGCATGTATTCTCCAACCTGATTTTTGTCCTTTGCCTGCCATATCAATGAAAAGTACTTCTCTTAATTCAAATGTATGAACTCCAAATTTAGGCATTATCGTATCCTGCTTCCAAATCTCATTCTTCCTGTCCCCAAATAATCAGTAGCCTCTCTCCATTTTACCTACAAAATAGCTCTGAAATATCCCACTTTTCCCATATCCTCTCACACAACCATAATCCCAGTTCTACCATCTGTCTCTTATAAGACCTCTACTACCATGGGAAAATGCTTCCATCATTCACTTTGATCTCTTCCCTAATCCATTTCCCACAGGACTCTCAAGTGATTTTTCTGAAACATAATGCAGACTACAGCATCTATTTAACCCCCTCTAACTGTCAAGGTAATCACTTAACTGGTGACATAAGGTTGGTGGATTAAACCCACCAAGCGGTATCAAGGAAGAAAGACCTGGTGATCTGCTTCTCGTAAACACACAGTCACAAAACCCTATGAAGTAGTTCTTCTCTCTGACACATGGGGTCACAGTGAATGAGGATGGACTTAATAGCAAAGGGCTTGGGAATTTTGTACTAAGTTTTTTTTAGGATGAAGTTCATACTCCAAACAGGTCTACATTCCCTTTCACAGCCAGACTTCTACCCATCTCACCAGCAACTTATTTCTCTCCACACCTTTTAGGGTCTCTTACTCTGTTGCAGATTCTGAGTCCACAGGACCTGACACTTAGTTTCCTAGAATGTACTACCATCTATCCTCTCCTCTCCTATTACCTTTTTGCCTTATTCCCTGAGTTATTCCCTCAAAATTGTACTTTATATTTTCAGCTGTTTAATCTGACATCTTAATCAATGTCTGCCTCTCGCAAAACTGTTGGCCAAGGAGAGAGGGAGCTGCATCTGCTTTTGCTTTTCACCCTCCCCAGTGCCAAGACAAATGCCTAACACATTTGGGGAGCTTACTATATACTTGTTGAATATAGGAGCAAACGGCTGAACTGGACATTCAAGCCCTGAACCATTAGAACAACCTGAAATCACTGGAGATCTTCTGGGAGAAATGGGACATAGTACACAGCTCTTTGGGCTGCTATTTTTCCAGGGCATTCACTCTCCTTAGCATGCAAGTGAGACGCTGCTAGCCAACGGAATCTCTGTTTCAGCAGCAATCATCACCGACATGAATCTTTCTGGATTGTTGACCAAACCCAAACCAGCAAGCTGTTCACAGCAATATGTGATTTTCATTTGAAAAGGAGTTTGTTCTTCTGCTCAATTCAACTTTAAACAACCAAAGTAACCTGTCTACTGAGTACAATACATCATACAGAGAAGCTATTACATGCTGCTTACCTGTTTTATTTGATGTTGGGCTATTTTCTTTTAAAACATGCTCACCTCTACCACCCCCCCCCCCAAATACCCACAATTCATCTTCTGTGTTGTATAAGTTTTAGAAAGTTGCAAAGGCCATAGTACAGTCCAGGAATTCTGAAAGCTTTACTTTCTTGGTACAGGCATCAGATATAATTATTTCCTTAGTTGTCAAATAAATCTACATTTTAAAAATCTTTTGTTTTCCACCAACATAAAACAGGAGAGATTGTATCATCTATTCATATTATAGATTGCGTCTAAAATATTCAAGGGTGGACATGCAGTTTTCTCTTTAACATAGCTAATCCATAAATAGCAAAGAAGTTCATAAATTGAATGTGCATAATTCAAATTCTTTACACATCTGGAACTTTTGCTCATAGCTCTAATTCATTTGCAAAGCAATTTAATCATGAAATTAAGATGAAAATTTCTTCATGTGCACTTATTCCTAATAATATACCCTATAATCAAATATATACTGTGTTAGTCCAGGTAGACTAGAGAAATTCATAAACATGCATATGGACATAAGGGAAAGGATTTTTGTTGTTGTTGTTGTTGTTGTTTGTTTTTTGGGGGGGCATCACTGCTCTCCAGTGGTGGGAGTAGGAGGCCCAGCCCCACTGCTGGAATTGAACCTCCGTCCCAGTGGGCGGCAGTTCCACGCACAACCACTGCGCCACCGGGGCTCAGCCCAGGAAAGGTTTATATACAAGAGGAGTGGAACATTGAGAAAGCATCCCAATCCAATCCAATCCAAGGTCACAAGTCTGATATTAGCCCATATGTCCCATATCAGTTGATAAAGTCTCCTTCCAACTTACGAAGCACATGTGATGACACCAGGACAATACAGGCGAGTAGGTGCAGAGCCTTGTGTGTCTGGTGGCAGTAGAAGCATCTCAGTGCTTGCAGGGGTCTTCCCGTAGCCTGCCGAGCATCTCAGCAATGGCAGGAGTCCCCACATGTCTTCTCCAGCCCCAGAGGTTTGGCTCCATCAGGGCAAACCCATGTGGCCTCTTCTCTGGCTCCTCTATTCTCCAGGAATCAGGATCAATCAGCATGCTGTCATCTCTTCTTGTTAGTAGTTTGTCATCTCAGAAATTGAGTCAAGTCTCTCTTCTCCAATTGGGAAATACCGCGAGACTTCCCAGAATTCTCAGGAGAAAGTCATGCCCACACAAAGGCCTCATTCTTTAGCTACTCATTTGCTTTCTCCAGATTTGCAGGCTAGACTCTAACCATAGACTCCCAATCATGAAATTGACATGAAGTACATGACCACCACATATACTATGTGCTGTCTTTGTCATCAATCTTCAAAATAACATGTAAAATAAATACAATGATCTAAATTTACAGTGGAAGAAATTGAAGCTTAGAAATGTTCAAGGTTAAAGTGCCAACGAATGAGTTCCAAAGTGCAGTTAAAAATACAATGATAAGACTATGTGAGCCACACTAACATTCTCCAGTTAGTCAATCAACAAATATCTACCGTAGTAACTACTTATGATGTGCTAGAGGTAGGAGCCTGGTGGAATAGCACTGGACAGCCATCAGAAAGATCAGTGGGTCAAACCCATAAGCTGCTCTGCAGAAAGAAGATGGCTATCTTCTCTCAACAAATTAAGTCTCAGACATCCTAGGGAGCAGTTCTACTTTGCTTGAGACGGTAACAATAAGCCAGAATCAACTTAATGGCAGCAAATATGAGGTTATGTTCTAGACCTTAGAACACAACAGAAAATAAGTCATGCATAAGTACTGATTTTCAATGAAGTTCCTGAGTGTATCTTTTAAAAGCAATAGTAGAAAGAATTGGTGATATAATGTAGTAAGAACACCTTGAGGTTTTGTTTTTCCAAAGAGCTGTTTTCTAGAATTAAAGAGATGAGAAAACTTTTATATTTCATATTCTGCACATGCCCTTCTTCATGAACTATCAATGTAGACGGAGTTTGTGTAATTTGCTGTAATGGACTATCAGAGCTCTTTGCACCCACAGGGCAATGTAAAGTCAAATTTGGCACCCATGAGCCCATCACACTTTCTTGAGTTGCGTCTTTGGCACAAAGGCACCAAATTTATTATGTTACTACAAGGTCAATTCAACTGTCAGAAATTGAGGATTTGTAATACAACTAACTCAACATACAGCTCCTTGAGAGGGAAAAAGACATCTCTGGGGAAGAAATTTTGTCACGACCCTTTATTTTTTCAGGGTTCCATGGTTATATGAAGTAATATGATAAAAATGTAGGTTTCTTGGACAGCTAGAAACAGAAATATTTGGTTTGGCAGCCAAAAGTTATAAATAAGTCAATGGCACCATACTTTCCATCAGATAGTGACCACTTGTGAAAGGAAAGACACTTCACGAGCTCAAATATGGTCTCTTCCACATCTTCCACTTTCACAGTTCTGTCATTTGAGACTGAACCGTGAGAACTTTCTTTATTTAATTCAGTGTGGTGGCATGCTGAGGTATGCGGGCTTTTCTACTGCAAAGCATACATACATTATCTGTCAATGAAAAGCCAAGAATCCTAGCTGCTCCCAAGCAATAAGGATCTTCAATGGAAACAAGTCCAGAGCTGAAATAAATATTCCAAAAGTTAAGGTTTTAATCTGTAGTTCCCAAATCTAGATGTAATGTCATAACTTTCATTTTCCTTTCAAAAGTCATCTTTTGGTAATGTCACTGAAACATTTTTTAAATAACCAATGTCCGACATACATTTGATAAAAATTAAATGCAACATTTGCTCCAGAATCAGTGGCTGCTTTGTGGATTTATTAATATGCCCCTGCTATTTTAAACAAGTTTTTATAAGTTTTCTCTTCTTAAAGATATAATTGAAGCAAATCATAACACTTCCAAAAGCTATCGATTTACCAAGATATTGTGCATAAATCAAGTTACCAGCATTTGGTGGTGGTAAATTGTTGCCATTAGAGTCAGAATTGGTTTAAAAAAAACACAAATGGTTAGCATTTGGATTGCCGGGTATTACTTAACTAAATACCATTAATGGTTCAGCTTACTGAAAGTTTGAATCATTTTTTTAGGTCTTTACACTCTTCATCTGTTCAGAATACACCAATTAATGACATCTTTCTCATTCTGTGCAGGGATTCTCAGCTGAAGGCAGGGAATGTGAGTGTAAGCCCACTCCGTGGGGAGTATATCAGAATCTTCCCAGAGGCACATATCATTGTTAAAAGATCCCTCTAAACTTTGGACAATTCTCAAAGTGACTCTCAATATCCTATTGAAGCATCACTGTTTTCAGCATAACATATGTATCATTTGACAGTTTTCAGTATTTAAAGTATTAGTCAACATAACTCTGCCTGGTATAGGAACACTAATTTCAAGGCACCTGAGATGGGTGAAATATAATGGCCCTCAAAGATGTTCACATCTTAATTTCTATAACCTGTAACCATCTCACTTTACAATGCAGAGGAGGATTTGCAGGTATGATCAAAGATCTTGACAAAGGGAAATTACACTGGTCAGACCAATTTAATCAAAAAAGAAGAGATATAAAGGTCTTTGTGCAAGAAGATGTGATATCAAAATCAAAAATCAAAGCAAAGTAAGAAAGGTATTATGAGCCAAGAAAGCAGGCTCCTTCTAGAAGATGAAAAGGGTAAAGAAACAGATTCTCCCTTAGAGGCATCCAGAGAGCATGCCATCCTGTGATATGGTGGTACAAGGCTAGTGGAACCCAATTGCAGACGTCTGATTTCAAGAACTGTAACAGAAGAATATGTGGTTTGAAGCCATAAAAGATGCAGTTATTTATTACAGCAGCAAGATGAAATCAATTCTGTACCATGAAGCCAACAATTGTCAGATCACAGCACCAGATTGAAGTTGATACAATAATATCCACTTACATTAATCTAAGTACAAAACCAAGCAAAAGCTGTTGACATTGTCAGTCAGGAGGTTGCTTTCCCAGTTAAACCCTGGCTCTTCTTATGCATTCAAGAATATTTGTTCTTGGAAACACAGGGAATCCAGGACAGCTGAGCCTGTGGAGACCAGTGGTGAGAGTCGCAGTGGAGGGAAGGTGGTGTAGAAAGGGGAAACTTATTATAATGATCTATACTTAACATCCTCCCTGGGGTACAGACAACAGGGAAGAGGGTGAAGGGAGACAACAGACAGTGTAAGATATGGCAAAATAATAATAATTTATAAATTATCAAAGGTTCATGAGTGAGGAGTGGGAAGGGAGGGGAAAAAATGAGGAGCTGATATCAAGGGCTTAAGTCAAAAGCAAATGTTTTGAGAATGATGGGGGCAACAATTGTGCAAATGTGCTTGACACAATGGATGCATGTATGGATTGTGATGAGTTGTATAAGCTCCTAGTAAAATGATTTTTTTAAAAAAGAGATTATTTGATCTTAAGTCTAGCACTGCAAATACAGGAATAAAAGAATATTGACAATAACAATTATAACGTGTATAAAGTAACAGCTTAATAATGATACAATTCTAAGTCTTTTATTTTAACCATTACAGCATGGTTCCTCTAGTGTGAAGTTATGATGGTGGACCTATCAGTAGTTGGTAAGTAATGTGATGCTGGCCCTCGCTCAGAAACACAGATGTGTGATGCGGTCATAGAGATGCTTTTGATATAACTGTGAACTAGTGGGAATGTTTCAAGGGGTAACTGATCTCTGTATTGGCCTTGTTTGCTGCCACTCAGTCAGCCACAATCATGCACAACCAGACAAATGGCTACCCTGTCCGATGTCATCCCAGGCTGCAGCTCTGACCTTTGTGGTCCCTGAGGTTTCAATGACTGCCTTTCAGAAGTAGGGTGCTATACATGGAAGCAGGTAATATGTAACCACTGTCAGAGTTTTATTTTGAAAAGTCATATAATATAAATGCTACACCATAATTCATATATGTGAGAAAGGAAAATATTAGGCTGGAAGGTTCAAGCTTATTCTTCCACACTGTTCTCTCAGAATGAACTACATCACACCTGCCGTTTATTCACAAACACGAGCTATCTTTGTCATTTTGGATAAATTCTTTTTCTTTACAAAGATGATACTACCAAGTCACCATACAACTTGTAGAATGTGCTGTATTTGTATTTACAAAGCCCTGGGTAATTAAAAAAGTGAAACACCTGAGGGCTACATTTATTTTTTTCCTTCATTTCTATATTCACTGTATAGAACATATAGTAGGCTGTATAGTAGGCTTTTGATGATAAGTTAACATATCAATCTACCTTTCCTATGTTGTTCTTAGATACTATCAGAACATTCATAGAAAATAAGGTTTCAATAATTTATGCGTACCAATCTAAAAGTTTCAAAAAGCAGATGTAGGACTGGAAATGCTCACTAGTCTCTGTTAAGAAATTTGAAGGCAATCATTTGGAAATAATCCATATTTGTGCCCATTCCAAAGAAAACTGACCCAATAGAATATTACAGAACCATGTCATTAATTTCACATGCAAATAAAATTGTGATGACAATAACTTTCTAAATAGTTACAGCAGCACAGCAGGGAGTCCCCACAGATCCAAGGATTCAGAAGAGGACATAACTCAAAAGATATCAACTGCTGATATCATTTAGGTCTGAAAGCAAGGAAGACCATAAATATGTTTATTGTATTTATATGTTTATTGTCTGTACAAAGGCATTTGACTATCTCATAATAACTTACAGATATTCTTAAGAAGAATAAAAATTCCAGAGTACTTCACTGTGTTCATGAATAAGGCTTGAAGTTTTTCTTCAGTTTTGATTTTAATCTTGATATACAGTGCTGAGCATACCCTTCCCTTTGGGTTTTCTAAATCCAGTTTTTTGCATATTTCATTACAATGCTGTAGTTTATCTTCTCCGGCTGTCTTTAGAAATGTTCTATTCAGCTCTTTTACTTCATCATTTCTTTCATTTGCTTTAGCTTCTCTACACCCAAACGCAAGTGTCAGAGTCTTGTTTGGCATCCCCCTTGATCTTCTCTTTCTTTTCTTTTTCATGGCCTGTTGCTTTCATCTTGCATGGAGTTCTTGATGTTATTCTATGCACAACTCATCTAACTTTGGTCATTAGTGCTAAATGTATCAGGTTGTTTTCTTTAAGTTCAGTTCAGGTATGCTCAGGATTTTATTCTGGCTCTTGTGTAAATGTTTTTTCTTCAGCTTCAATTTGAATTTAGAGATGAGCACTTAATAATCTTCACCACAGTCTGCCCCTAGCCAGGCTTTGATTCCTGTGTATTCCATATGACAAAATTCACACATAAAGTCACTATTTATGTTGTTGGGAAATGATGATCTACAATGAAAAAAGGACTTGATTTTTGCAAAATTCTATCAGTAGATCTCCAGCTTTGTTTCTATCACTATATTACCTAACTACTGACCACCCTACTAAAGAACCCTGATGGTGCGGTGATTTATTCTTTGGGCTGTTAGCTACAAAGTTGACAGTTCATACCCACCTGTCCTTTTGAGGAAGAAAGATTATGCTTCGTGCTCCGGTAAAGATTTACAGCCTCAGAGTTTCAAGGATCAATGTTACTCTGTTTTGTAGGATGAGTATGAGTTGGAATAAAATCATGAACAGTGGGACTGGCTTGGGACTTAGATCTGTCAGCTAGAACCCTTCAATTTCATTTTCTGCTGCACCTGAAGAAAACATACTGTGATGGTTAGGGATTATGTCAGCTAGACAGTCCTAAGTAAGGGCAGAACTCGATTTATCAGGTGAATTGTAGCATGACAGTGTCAGAAACCTTTGGGGATAAGGGAGGGACCACACAGAGTTTGGCTCTTCACTTGATGCCAGAACTAGATCTTGTGTGTGGTCCTCAAGATCCTGTTAGGTACCCTGCAGATCCTATAGGAGCCATCAGCTGACAACCAATGGTGTGTTCATTGGGCCAACATCAGACTTCTGTGTCCACCAGCCTATGCACTTTCTGCATCTGCTTCATCATCACTCTTCTTGATCAGCAGCTTCCACAAGTCAGGAGTATCCTGATTGAACCTGACTGGGTTTACCCATTTCTACAGCTGTATAAGCCTTTTTCCTATATAAATCTCTTTCTATATATATGCTCATCCAGACGTCAGTGGTTTTGCTTCTCTCTAGAGCACAGCCTGACACAGAGACCCAAAAGCACAGTGCATCAAAATCCTGTTACAACCTCAATGTTTGCATGAGTTTGCAGAAGCCATTTAGGGTTATGCCGCACACTTATGATGTGTTTGCTTTAAATCATATTACTCTAACATGAATATATGAGCTAATCATGGCTAATTACACCTTCTGAGCACTTCATTTTTTTTACACAAGATCTGAAATTTGCTGTTGAGTGACTAGTGGTCCAAAACTTGCTGAATAAAATCAGCAAACAAAGCATTAAGGGAAAAAATGAGTTCATCTGGTTTTAATCATTAGCTAAATTTTTATTTTCCAAAAAAGAGAGAGTATATTAGCAGTTTACTGCTGTACCCCAAGGCAGAGACCTCTTTGAGGCTTTCTTGACTACTGAATGACAGAGTTACAAAAGACCTTTGACCACCGATTTGTTTTATTAACTGCGAGGCAAAATTTTTATTAAAAGATAATTAGAATGCTATCCAGAAATCAAATTAGAATTTTATCTTTGTGTAAATTCTTGAATGACACTAATGAAGTAATGTTTAAACCTAGAAAAACACCAGCAGATGTGTTTATGTCCAATGAGTAGCACTTAATAGTTATCTACAGAGGGAAGGAGAGGAAAAGCCTACTCCTCTAATTATACCAACTATTAATAGCTGGAGTAAATGGTTAGAGGATTAAATGAATTCTCATAAGAGCAACTAGATTAGGATTTTGAGAAAATACAGCAACTATAAAACACTAAATTTTAAATAAAAATTCTTATTTTAAAATATCTTAAATGTCTAATACCTTTATTAACAATACGGAGATTAGAGACTAAGAAATGAAATCAATTTCATTTCTTTTCAATCTTTATATTAGATAGAGCTGAGTGCTTTGGAAATATTTTTATGTGTTAAGGAACTCTAACTCATGCTCCTTTCCCAATTCTGATCTTTTGAGATCTTTCTGAAAAATCACACTCACACGGTATGGATTTTTCTGATTTCAGCATTTGGTTTTTGATTCATTTTAATGTTATCTCAGAGTTTTTGAAAATTACTTGACTAGAGTGCTGTTTCCATCAAAGACTTTCTCATTTCATCTGGGAGGTGGTGCTGTGTCACAGACTATTGACTACATCTTTGTTGACTTTCTCGGTTAAGATAAGAGAGCAATGAAAATTTCCCCCATATCTCAATTTTTAATGTAACTCACATCTACAGGACAAAGAACTTGGTTTGATGCTTTGACTCTGGTTTCTGAAAATAACCTGAGAAATTAAGAATGTTTTGCTTTCCAAAATAGTCAGGCAAGCAGGGATTATAGTGGCTCCAAACACACCTGGGACCAATGCATTCATGCATATTCATTGATTGGATTGATTACAACTATGCATTAAGGTCAAGATCTTGGATATTCATTAAGTCCCCATGATTAAGGAACCCAGGACCTTCCTTTGCTCTCTTTGGGACCCAAGGGATTGCTGACATTCATCCATAGAAGGGAGTGACAAGTCCCTGAGAACAATGAATTTCCCGCTGGGCACACTCCCCAACCAGACCTTGTCTGAGGTGCCTCTACACATGTATCCTTTCTGGTTATAATAAATGAGTTACTGTAAGCACAACTGAATTACTCACTTCCATTAAGTCAAATCTCACACATGGCAACCTTATAAAACAGGATAGAACTTCCTCTGTGTGTTTTCAAGACTGTAACTCTTTACAGGAGTAGAAGATCCCATCTTTCTTCCATGGAGTTCCTTATGGTTTTGAACTGCTCACCTTGCAGATCACCACCCAACAAGTAATCACTATGCCAACTTGATTTCCATATATATATATATATATATATATATATATATATATATATATGACTAAGTAGTAGAATTCTTACCTTCCATATGAGAGATGAACTAGGTTTGATTTCTGGCCACCATTCATGCGTTGTGCATTGCTACGATGCAGAACAGGTTACAATATAAATCCAAGTCAAACTGGGAAGAAAGACCTGAGACTCTACGTCCCTAAATCAGCCAGTGAATATTCTACAGATCACAACAATCTGATCCCCAACTGACCATGAGAATGGAACTGTGCTTTGTTCTATTGCACAGGAGACTACCATGAGGGGGGGAAATCAGCTGGAGGGCAACTAATAACAATGACAAAGATTGTATACCATTAGTGTATCAAAATAATATTTACTGAAATTTATCAAAACATGTATCAAAATATAAAAAGAATTTGTATGTCACACTAAAGACTCCTTAGAGAAAAACATCTCCTGTTTCCTCTCTTCACTGTACCACCTCCATGGAGGATAGCTGGGAATGTGCAGAGGGTTCTTTGTTTGTTTGGATGGCACAATGGGGGGGTGAAACTAGCAATGGGTGCCTGGAGGGAAGGGATACCAAACATCCTGCAAGTCTTGGAAGAGTCACTTATAAGGAATAATTGTCCTATCCAAAATGCCAGTAAGAGCCCATTGAAAAGCACTGCTCTGGGCCACGAGACATTATACGCCCTTCCTCTCCACTCTTATTTTAATGTTTCCATTTCTGAAAGAGCAGATACTTAAAATAATTTAGCCAATACCCAGATAATAAGAATCAGAACTCACATTCGCACCAACTCAGTCTGACCGAAAAGTCCTGAACTTTCACAATGTCAGTGCAAAACAGTGGTATGAAATTAAATGAAAAGAGAGTCTGAGGAAGCACCAAGTAGACAGTAGTAATACCTTTACCAACAAAGTGAATGAGCATGAGTTTGATCAAACCTCTCTGTCTCAGAAACAAGGATGTGGTTGGTGACCCTTGGGGAACAGTAGCTCTGTTACAAGGAATAAAGAAAAGGATGATGGGAAACTGGAAATTTTGATTAAGTTTAAAGTGAGCTTTCAATAAATTTGACAATGAAGAATCATGTAATATTGGAGAAGTTCTGTGAAGGAGTTGTTAGGTTCCAACCTTGAGATCTTGGTCTTACTGTTTGGGTCAAAGATTATTCCATTGGGGATGATCTCTGTGCATGTGTTTTTGTGGTTCATGAATGATAGGAGAAACTGTCAGTGCCAACTGAACGAGACAGAGGAGAACATCTCGCAGTGTGGAACCAAACATAATTCTCCAAGAAGAAAGGATATGAAATACTAAAGGATACTAAAATACTAAAGACTGAAGAGGACTCAGTGCAATTGAACAGTGGCCCTAGAGAAGAATATTGATAGTACTATGGACTGCTTAATGTGTTGAAAGAGGTAAGGCCAGAGTGCTCCTTAGAGGAGTAGATGGCAAGGCATTGTCTTACTAACTTTTGACATATTCTCAGGAGAGACCAGCTTCTGGAGAAGGCTATCATGCTTTGTAAAGTGGAGGAGCAGCGAAAGAGTGGAAGGCCTTCAGTGAGTTGGATTAACACAATGGCTGAATAAATGGGTTCAGGCACAGGAACAATTATGAGGAGGGCAGAGGACCATGCACCGTGTTTTATTCTGTTGTACAGAGCGTTGCTGTGGGTCAGAGCTGACTCCATGGAACCTGACAGCAGCAACAACAGAAAGGCCTTTCATCATACAGAAGGACTCTGGCAGATCCTAAGCCATAGACCACACACAAGACATAGATGACAATCATACATATAGTCTGCATGAAATACCCAACTGCGATGCCATGTAATTTCAATCAAATTTATCATATTTTGCTGTACAAAATCACAAAGTGATCAAAGTATGGAATATGTTTTCCAATTATCAGGCACATTCATTTTTGATGATATCAATGAGAATAGAATGATTTCTAAATGGAGGTTGAGTTGGACTGAAATCTGATTATCACTTCATGTATGCTGACCCATAGTGGAGCAATTTCCCATTGTTTCTGTGGCTCCCAATGAATGTCCCATAATCTCCCCAGGTTTAACAAGATCCAAACAATCATTGTTATGGATTACATTTTGTCCCCTAAAAATATATGTCAATGATCTGGCCCATGAAGCTCAATGATTTGGTAGCTAAACAATACTGGAATTTGGTAGTTATGTAATGATGTAGCCATACCACATAATGTGATCTGGTGTGGCATCAGCTAAGGAATTGTAAGGGGATTAGAGTGGGCTGTACCATCCTTGCTTGGGTCATAAGCCTGGTCCAATGTAAGAGAGTTTCTTGATGTATGATGACCTTGCATGGGTTCTTTTCTCACAAGCAATAAAAGGAAGACAGAATGGAAGAAAGAAAGATGGATTTCAGTGCCATCAAGAAAGAAGATAAGAAAACAGATATATTCTTTTGACCTGTGAACCTCATACAAACAACCTCCTACACTCAGGGGATACATGGAGATACCAGGAGATCCATGGGCCAAGATATATAGAGATCTCCAGGAAGTCAAGGACTATGCCTAGAATTAACAAAAAGAGAAAGTCTTCCCCTGGAGTTAGCACCCTGAGTTTAGACTTCGAGTCTCCTACACCCTAAGAGAATACATGTCCTGTTTGTTAACCCTTGGGGTATTTGTGTTGTAGCATCGCTAGAGAGATACGGCATCACTGTGACATGCCCTTCCCACATTTATTATTTCTTTTGACTAACAGAAACTCCATTTCTCCAACTGCCCAAGCTAGGAAAATATAATAAGTATATGTGAACTGGCTTTAATATTCAAGAAGGTACAACTGTTTTTAATTGCTTGCAATTGCTTTATAGCTAACTATCACTGGGAGAAAAACTCTGATCAATACTACATGTGAATTTTAATTAATTTCTAAAACTAGAGATTTCTAATGCATACAAATTTAATTAAAATATTTGCATTTTTCTATTTCAAAGGGTTTTAAAAACGCTAATTTTTGTTTACTTTTGCAGAGAAAGTCAGGTTAGCCAATTCTTATATTTGTTGTTTTTTTTACATATATATTATGGAAAAGAAAGAGAATCAAATCTCCATGATTTCTTCAAATTAGAAAGGTTTTCACTGAATATAGTTGCAAAGAAATATCTATTAAAACAAAAAAATTACATTTCAATGCCACATCATATCCTCACAAAATGAAACAAAAACCCTGTTCTTCTGAGAGCAGACCAGGACATACCATTACTTGCTCAAGCGAGCTCAGGAAATGTTTTAGTGATATTCCATTATCCCCTGAGACACTTAACTTGAGCTCATCAAAATATCGCTGTCTGGGGGATGAAAATTAAAATGGCTTCCTGCAAAACTCGCCTCTGAGCAATGGGGCTAATTTAAACAATATGGCAAAACTCCAACTAAACCTCTAGCCATAAGTTAAAATGTCTACTATTTAGAAACTGATCTGCACATTTATCTGTCAACAATAATTGTTTTCTACTTCAGGTTCCACATGTTTTACATGTTGCACAAACATAAAAAGAAATGGTGCTGCATTTTATTGGGAGGGTAATTTCCACTATCTCTTGGTCTTTTGGAAAAGGGGTGAAGGAGCGGAAGGCTGGGCACAGTTCCTCACATAGTTATAAACATTCAACAGATGTTTGAATTGGATTATAATGGCATGTAAGTGAATGCATAGATTAGCTAAAGCCGGTGTTTGTTGCACTGGCATTAGATACGTGTCAACATTGTGCAATACTCCTTGAAGTCTTCCGATAGCTGAAAGGAAAATAGAAAGCAATATCATATATTTCAGACTCACTGAACATTAACCTAAAATTTATTTAATTCACCAGGTTATAGATTGTAGACAAGAAAATGCTAAGCTTGTTTTAAAGATGATATTTTTTTTAAAAATATAGATTCATATTACTTTACATATCAGTGATGGGGATGAGCTAGTGAGAGAGAATGGTTCAATGTTGATTTATACAACTGTACATTCTGAAGCTAAACACTTGAACCTGAATTCTGTCTACCACTTAAGTACTTGTCAACAAGTATTCTAATTTCTCTGAGTTCTGACTCATTATCTGGGAAATATAAAAAATAAAACCTATCTCATATATTTAAAAACACTGTGTGTGACTAAAGGTTGTGGATGTAAGTTTTCCTTCCACTCTTCTCTACCATTTACTTCTTGGACCCAAGGTGCTTGGGTCTTACCTTCCCCTCAAGAGGCCCACGGTGCGGGACTGTTTCCTGATATTATACATAAAGCCATAAGCCATCAGGCACCACTCCTGGGCACCTAACAACAGCATAAGAGACCAGGGTTCAATTCCTGCTCTAAACATCTCAAGAGAAGCCACCACCCCTCTGTCAGTGGAGGCCTGTGTGTTTGCCAGGATGCTGAACAGGCTTCAGCAAAGTTTCCTGACTAAGAAAGACTAAAAAGACATGCCTAATAATCCCTTTGCCAAAAAACCAAGCTACTGAAAGCCTGATGGGTTGCACTTGTTCTATCCCATTGTATGAGGTTAATGGTGCCAAGTAACAACTACATAAAATACACGGATATTTTTAGGGTTTTCTACTTTATTCCTCACTGATTCCCTTTCTAAGACACTTTCCTGTGAGCTCTCAGACAATACAGCAGTTTATTTTGCAAAGCATGAGTTTTGGTCATCTGGTTTCCCTGGACACTACCTTTGCTTCTGCCAGTCTCTACCAAATCTAATTGAGTTAGGCATGTACCCAAAGACTCCCACTCCACCAACCCCAACAAGACACCATGCCAACTTGACATTTACAGCACCTTCTAAGAAGAGGCATTCATTCCATCTTCAATTCTGTTTGTCTCCTAGTTCCTCTCATTTCCAATAGAGGAATACCCATCTGTCTAGTAGATTATCCAGGCCCCCTCAAGAGAGCTCATGTATAATATAACATCATCCTGCACACTCTTCTTTTTCTTCAGCTCTTCCAGGCACATGCATGCACTTAAACACATTCACCTTAACGGTTCAAATGCAAAACCTTGTCGGTTTTTAATTCCATGAAAAACTGAAGAAGAAAAAGAGAAAACAATGAAAAATCAATTCAAATTAGGTCACCAAAAGAGAGTCCCTTCGTGGTACATTTCATTTTTAACAAAAATAAGGGGAAAAAATAAATAGAAAGTTCCCTATGTGATATTGGCAAATGCCGCACCGGGGTGACACAAAGTATATAATGATGCTAACCACAAATGGTGAATTAGATCATCAATATTACCCAATCCTAGAGATGGGGAAAAGCTCAATACTTTTAATTTGGTACTGCCATTTTTGATTTATATGAAAGCTTCAAGTTGGCTTTGGGTCTGGAAATGTGTCCTTCTTAAAATATTTTTAACATTAATAATTTACAGATTGAAATCTGTGGTTAAATATATTTTAAAAGGTATTTGCAGCTAGGAAAGGTTTATACAGTGATACATTGCAACTGTTGGACCCATATTGAGCCATAGAAAAGATTTCCAAGGAAGGCAAATAAAGCCAAGCTTCAAGAGAACCCCAGAAGAGGCAAATCCAGCCAAGGCACCATTTTTAATCCAAAGTCCAGCCTCCCTTTGCCTATGTGCATTTTCATCTTAGAGCAAACTATGAGTTGTTTCTTATTGGCCAAATTGTTCACCTCTTACAAAGAAGTAAATGACAGTGGAAAAGCATAATCACCACTAATGGGGGGAGGGGTTAAATGCATGGTAACAGGCATGTAGAAAGAACATGGAAGAATATGTATTAAATAAATGTAAGTTCCAAACACTGGTTTTTGTTTTTTCATTTTGCATTGCCATGGAAAACTTTGTATTAGGAAAAATGATTTCTGAGCCTTCAATTTGAAAACTAAAAACAGCCTCCTTGGAGCCAGATAAATAACAACATTGTCATGATGCTATAAAACTGCATGACATTCTTCTTCTAAATTATCTCAAAATGCTTTACAGCATCTTTGGGGGAATCTTTTTGGGGATCTCCAAAGAATTCCCTGAGATACACTTGTAAAACTCGACTACACCATTCTGTTGATGGGGTAGTATAGTCTCCAAATCAGAAATGACTTGCCAACAATAGCTGCTAAGTGGAGACAGAATTGGGCACCAGGTCATCCAAATACTGTAACAGTAGGCAATGCTACTTTGAAATGAAGAATGCTCACAAGAGAGTCATTTTATATCATCTAGTGGAGCCATTTAAACAAACACATAAAAATCCCACTGAAGAAAATGAATCTTTTATTCTCAGACTCATCCTAGGATTTGCTTATATTTACAAACTATGCGATTGTTAAGTACAGTCACCTTATCAGCCCAAAATAGACCACATCATATTCATTAGACTGCAGAAAAATCTTCTTTGTCATTCAAAATAGAAGTATTTTATTTTCCCCATTAAAGATTATTGTGCTTTCCTTCTATCATGTACTTCTTTGTAGTGGGTGGACCTTTTGGCCAATAAGAAACTACTGTAGTTCTGTTTAAGGATGAAAATGTACATCAGCAAAGGGAAGATGGGCTTTGTGTTAAACATGGAGACTTGGCTATCTTCTAAGGCAAGGTGACAGAATGGAAATAATTTTGGTCTTAGAAGATATATCTCTGTGGTAGTTACATACTCTGTTGTCAATTTGACACGTAAGAGTGAAGGGTGGAGGTTAGTCTGTCAATCAGGTCACAGCTTGATCACCTCATTTGGAAGTGCTAAGAATAAATAACTCATTGGAGGCAGGACACACACTGAATCCCTGCAATCCTATTGAGAAGTCCCTGAATTCCTATTGAGAAGAAACTTGATGCTAAGTTAAAGCCTGGGAGCTGAAGGAACCATGTGGAGACCACTTCCAGTGCCGATATGCTTCCACTGGAACCACAAGACTTTGAACTCACTGGCCTGAGATCTTCCTGCATTACGCATCATTGCATATGTGCTTGAATCTGAAGAGAAATTTATAGATTGATATCGGACACATGGACTGATATTGGAATTATGGACTTGATCAAGAGGGCTGGGATGTTTTATCAATATTCAAATGCTCTTGTATATAAAGCCCTTTCTTATACATAAGTGAATGTTTATTAATTTGTTTCTCATGTCTACCCACACTAGCATATGATACCTTAGGAGTGAGAAACTAGAAAAACAAATCATAAAAATGGGAACTGGATCGTGTTTCACTTCTTCCTCATGGTAGTGTTTCTTCTTTGGCTAGCCAGAAGTCAGATATGTCCATGTGGTTTACTGGGTTGTTTTCTGGAAAAAATATGGGAATTTAAAGCTTGGATTCCTAGAAATTGTCACTGGCTAATCCTGTTTGAAATGTGAAAATTATTGTGATGAATAGCAATGTCAAATTTCAGTGGCAAAAACCACCCCTTGAAATTCTCAGAGCTGCACAGTGAAAATGGCTGACTGAAAACCTGGTTCTGGCTTGATGCTGTTAAAGGCCGAATCCCATATTTTGTATCAATAGAATAGTTTAGATAAGGATTTAGATAAGCTAAATGAGGATTGAAATTGGTTGTTTTTATAACTGAGTTTAGTATCTGATTCAACTTTGTTTATACTGATTTCTTCTGCTTATTATTGTTGATACAAGGATTTATAGAAATGAGTATTGGGAAGTATGAAAGTAGAGAGCTTGTAAGCCCACTTGCCTTGAGTCATTAAAATTTGAATCTTTAAATGGGTTAAGACATGTCTGCAAAGATGGCTCTGAAAGGATAAGACCCACCCAGTGCTTTGAAGTACTCAGGGCATTTGCATTCCAAGAGCTTTGCCTAAGAGACTGTTGACAGATTGGGGGTGAGGGAAAGGAACCCTTTCAATTTTTGAATTTTGAACAAGTGTTTTTTGTCAGAATCTGGAAAAAATCTGGAACCATTAAGAAAATTCCTCTCTAGGGTTGAACATTAAAAGAAGCCGGAAATGCTTATTAGGTGACCACCTGGATCCACTTGGTAAGTGAGAGTGGGAGAAAAGTAGCCATAAAGAGATGGGTTGAGTCTGACACCCCTGGACCTGGTTTACAGGAATTAGAGGAGACGTCAAGAGCACCTTACCCTTACCCTCCTGGTATGGATACTCTCAATATTGATCCTGAGAGTACATAAGTTTCCAGCTCTTGGCTGTACCCATGTACATCCTCTGGTCTAGCTGGATTTGTAAGGTAGAAGGAGAGAGGGTTAATTACAGAACAAGAGAAATGTTGTATGTTTCAACAATGCTACCAAGTCACATTTTCATGGTGATGTCAATTGCATAGGGCAGAGTAGAACTGCCCCTGCTAGTTTCTGAGACTGTAAATCTTTTTTTTTTTAAGATGAAGTGTTTTTTTAAATAATTTTAGTGGGGGATCTTACAGCTACTACAACATTCAGTACATCATTCGTATGAAGCACATTTGCACACATGTTGCCACATACATTTCAAAACATTTTCACTTAAGCTCTTGGTACAAGCTCCTCTTAAAAAAAAAAAACTCCCCTTTCCCCTCCCCCCCTCTTTTTTTAATGAATCATTTTATTGGGGGCCCATACAACTCCCATCACAATCCCTAACAACATCAGTTGTATGCAGGCCACTTTTACACACCCATTGCCATCATCATTCTCAAAACATTCTCCCTTCCTCCAGGCCCCCATTATCACTCCCTATATTACCCTTCCTCTCCCCCTTCCCCTTGAACCCTTAGTAAATTACATATTATTTTTTTCATCCTGTACACTGTACAATGTGTCCCGACACTCATTTCCCTGTTGTCCATGTCCCAGAGAGGAGGCTACGTGTAGATCCCTGAAGTTGGTTCTCCCTCTCTATTCCTCCATTCCCTCCACCATCCTGGTATTACCACTCCTATTACTAGTCTTGATGGATCATCTCCCCTAAGTTCCCATGTTTCCAACTTCACTGTACATCTCCTGGTCTAGCTGGATTTATGTGGTAGAATTGGGGTCATGATAGTGGGTGGGAGGCAGCATGTGAACTAAAGGAAGGTTGCCTATTTCATAGCTCCTACCCTGTATCTTAACTGGCTCATCTTCTCCTTGTAACCCCTCTGCAAAAGGATGTCACCTCACCTATTGATGGGCTTTGGGTCCCCAATCTGTACTCCCCCTCATTAATAATAATATAATTTTAGCTCATTAATGCCTGACACCGGATCCCTTCACCACCTCATGATCACACAGACTGGTGTGCTTCTTCCGTGTGGGCTTTATTGCTTCTGAGCTGAATGGCCGCTTGTTTACTCAAGCCTTTAAGACCCCAGATGCTATCTCTTTTGGTAGCCGGGCACCATCAGCTTTCTTCACCACATTAGCTTATACACACATTTGTCCTCAGCGATCATATCAGGAAAGTGAGCATGCAAAGTTGTGCTTTTGAGTTCTTGAAGCCTGATATCTCATTCCTTTGACATCTCATGATTCCACAAGCTAGTGTGCTTCTTCCATGTGGGCTTTGTTGCTTCTGAGCTAGATGGCTGCTTGTTTACTTTCAAGCCTTTAAGTCCCCAGACGCTCCATCTTTTGATAGCTGGGCACCATCAGCTTTCTTCATCACCTTTGTTTATGCACACCTTTGTCTTCAGTGATCAGGTCGGAAAGGTGAGCTTCTTGGAATGCCAATTTAATAGTACAAAGTGTTCTTGAACCAAGGAGATACTTGAGTAGAGGTCCAATGCCCATCTGTTGTCCTACTACTAACCCTATATGTATACACATTAATCTCTTTCCCCATCCTCACTTATAAATATATGCCCCTATGTACATACCTGTATTTGAACCTCTATAAATGTTCATTATCTCCCAATTCCTTCCTCTATTTCCATTTGCTTCCCTCTTGTCCCCCTATCATGCTCACTCTGAGACTGTAAATCTTTATGAAAGAAGAAAGCCTCACCTAACAGCTAGTCATTTCAGGCTGCTGAACTTGTGGTTAGCAGCCCAATGTGTAAACAACTAGCCAGCAGGCTCCGTATAGAGAGAAAAACGAGGATTTCATATCCCTATCTATATCTTTGTTTCCTAGAGCTTGCCTCTGTTTCCTTTTGTCTCCTCTTGCCTACCATCACTTTCCCCCTTCTTCCACCTCTTAGTGCTTCCTCTTCTCTAGGTTGGTGCACTACTCTAATACTGGATCTCTACCCTCTCTTAGATGCTGATTCCACCTCCCTTGTTGATCCCTGTCCATGATACTGTCCACTCAGCACACCCTTCTCCTCCTCTACCTTCTGGGGCCATTGGACCCATTGCCCTCTCCCTGAGCTTCCTTCCCATGTTCGTTTCATCTAAGTAGGCAAGCCAGTAATGTCCTATTCTGAATAAGAAATAAGAAACATAAGAACAATAAGAAACAATAAGAAAACATATAAGAATATGTCTGAACAATAAGAAAACAGAAAGGGAGAGAAATAGAAGAAAAAAGGGATATTAACAGAGGTGTGCACTTATGTAAATACATTGAGCCATAAAAATAGAGGTATTGACCTATGTAAGTATATTTATAAAACAATACACTGAGGCTGCAGATGGAACTTGGGTCTCTGCTCATACCTTCCCTCCATACAAGATCTCTTTGTTCTAACAAATTGGCATTGTATGATGCTCAACCCCACCCCCAGACCCCATGATCACTTAAGATAAAATGGGTGCGTAAGAAGATGTGGTGAAGACAGAGGATGGTACTCAGCCATTAAAAGATAGTGTCTGGGGTCTTGCAGGCTTCAAGTTAAACAAGCAGTCATCTAACAGTGTAGCAACAAGCCCACATGGAAGAAGTACACCAGCCAGTGTGATCATGACATATCATTGAAACTGGGCAATGGCATCAGAAGATTCAAAACAAACAATATGCAAACTAAAATGCATTGATGAGAACAAGTGTGTGTGCATGTTTGGAGCAGAGACCTAAATCCCATCTGTGGCCAATGGAACATCCTCCCCACAAAGGGCTTGCAGGAAAGGGCTGAGTCAAAGAGGGTACTGCCAAGCACCAATAGATCACACATTAAACCTCTGATCCCTTGAGGCTTTCTCACCCGTCACTATTATGACCCCAGTGGTGTTTCCCACTCTGGTCTAGGCAGGAGCATGTACATGGGTATAGGCAAGAGATAAAATTCATGGCACATGGAACCCAGGAACAGAAATGGAAATAGTGATACCAAAAGGGTAGGTGGAAGAGGGGGAAAGAGGTAGAGAAGGAAGGGGGTACTGACTACAATGAATGTCACATAACCACACACCTCCATGTAGGGGGAAAAACAAAAGAAACCAGAGAAGGAGGAAGACACCAGTCATTGTGAGATCTGAAAATAATTAATGATCCATAGTCTATCAAAGGACAATGAGCTTTGTGTGTGTGTGGGGGGGGGGGGGGGGGGTAGAGGGGGAGGGGACATAAAAAAGGAGCTGATCCCAAGGGTTCAATGGAAAATAAATGTCTAGAAAAGATCGATGGAATATATATATACTAATATGTCAGATACAATTCATGCATGAATTGTAACAATGGTTGTAGAAGCCCCCAATAAAATGAAAAAGAAAAGAAAAAAGGAAATGAGGACTTAGTGTGCACTCATTCTAAATTCAGAGTCAACACAAAATCATCCAGTAAGGAAATGCGTAAATAAAATTCTAAATGTTCCACTAATATTATGGACATCTTTTAAAAAATAGCCTGAGAAGCATATCTACTCTAAACAATTATAATTGCAGTTATCTAAAATACATAAAAATATATATCCACAAAAATATCTCTACAAGAATGTTCATCTGAGTGAAAACAGAAAACCAACCCGAATGACTATCAACAGAATAATGAATGAGTAAATCACAGTGGGATAGTACTTAGCAAGTAAAAGGGGACTAATACATGCAAAAAGCTGTTGATTTAAGCAAAATATTAAGATGAACAAACAAAATCAAACATAACCTATGATTCCACTTGTATGAAGTCCCAGGACAGGCAAAATTAATTCACAGTGGAAGATACATAAATATGGTTGGTGGATACAAAACTATAAAGGATAACCCAGCAGGATGATGTTAGAATTGATTGGAGGGCTTGCAAAATACAATGTTAAAAAATGAGGTGTGTGCCAGAATTGTGCAGGTAAGGATCTAATAGTCCTGTTTTAATATTGTGTAAAACACTGAAAGAGGTAAAAGTGTTTGTGACACAACTGTAAGATTATGCAGAGTAACTCCCTGAATGTGACAAATAAATGTTTAATAGAAGCATTGAACATAAAGTGCTCCACATTGAGATCTTTAAATAGAGGCAGAGTGAGTAGAGACATGAAGGGAACTGCATCTCCTTCTCTTAGTTCCTATCTCTTCATGTCTTTCTATTAGATGAATAGAAAAAAACAGAAATGAAGGATGGAAAAAGGCACTGGGACTTGTAGCAGCTCTGAAGTACTGACAATAAGAAATTATTTGTTTCTCTCATTAATTCACTTTATCATTATATATCAAGAAGTTACACTGATCACTTCTTGGCTTTTACACTAAGGACTAAGTAAAAGAGGATGGAATCTCTAAGTGGAACAAATGGTTAATCAAAAAGTTGCAGATTCAAGTCCAGCTACAGGAACTTTTGAAGAAAGCCTTGACTCTCTATTTCTGAAAAATTAAACGTTAAAAATTTTGTGGAGCACAATTCTACTGTGTCTCACAAGGTGTCACCATGAGTTGAAATCAACAGAAAAAAACCAGTTTATGAAAAAACTGAATGAACTCTACTTATTTGGCTGAATGAGCCATATTTTCTAAGACAATGCAGACATGACTTTTAACAACAAGCAAAAGTAAAACAAAATGCACTTCACAACATGAAATCAACAAGAATATTTTTAAATCTTGCAGAAAGTATTTCATCTGGAAGGAAAGCAGGCATCCGAAACGGTCTAGTAGAACACATCCTATTAGTATTTTTATGTAATCATGCTTTCTGTTATGCTGGAATGAATGAATAAATGAATGATTAAATGAAGCACCTGTTCAGGCTAAACACTAATATTTTGTTCCAACTCAAACAGTGATCCTATTTCTTTGGCCATACTTTCATAATAACGTCTCCCATTAGGTAAAGATTAATACAGCAAGAATCATCCATAATGTTTTTTTTAATTATGGCAACCAGGAAGTCATGAAGAAGCAATTGCTAAAAAGAGAAAAAGAAATATGTTTACTTGTACTTACTCAATATTACCTGATACTATTTTGATTGTGTAAAGACTGCAAAAAGGATCAAACAAGAGATAAACTCTTTTGCAAGGGTGAATAATGCTGCAAGCTGCCCACCCCTTGTAGGGCACACTCCTTATTTGCCCCTGTACACAGCAGTCTGATAACAGCCCTTAGCAGTGAGTTCATGGAGTGAAGAAAGGAAGTGGCCTCTAAAAGTAAACCAACAAATTCA